>JAWQFJ010022756.1:5000-13327 GCA_034096865.1 Theodoxus fluviatilis | reverse complement strand
TATTCTTATCCCTTACCCACACGGGGGTCTATTCTTATCCCTACCCACAGAGGGATCTATTCTTATCCCTTACCCACAGAGGGGTCTATTCTTATCCTTTACCCACAGAGAGGTCTATTCTTATCCCTTACCCACAGAGGGGTCTATTCTTATCCTTTACCCACACGCGGGTCTATTCTTATCCCTACCCACAGAGGGGTCTATTCTTATCCCTTACCCACAGAGGGGTCTATTCTTATCCTTTACCCACAGGGGGGTCTATTCTTATCCCTTACCCACATGGGGCTGGAGGCGAGAAGTAAATGGGGGTTTTTGCAGTCTAAATGGAATAGCACGTGAAATGCCCTGCGAAGTCGGCAGTGGATGTGAATACTAACGTTTGATTGATGAAGGTGTCACGCACAGGCGTTCTATCTCAGCCAAGCAAACTCACAGTCGAGAGCCGCATCATCAGCTCGCCCAAGTAGCCGTTTCCTTGTATCATGATGGGATAGGGAGTGAGTTGGGAGTTGTGAGGAGAGGATTTAGGGAAGCGGGAATTGTGGAAGGGGAAGTAAGCAAAGGAAATTTCTTTTCTAATTCACAGTCTTCCATTGCAAGATATGTCTGTTGCAATATATTGTTGTTGTTGTTGTTGTTATAGTTTAAATCGAATCCGCTCAAAACCTGTCGAAATATATTTATGTTTATCCAATCGCCCCATTTCAGTGTACATTCCCCAAAGTATGCAGACTCTATTATTTAAACATAACAGGATAATTTTCATCGCTACCATTAATTTTAAAATAGCAAATATTGTTTTTTAATTTTTCATTAAAAGACGTCTGCACAATTAATTTTTTTATGTGAAAAAAGTGTCTAATGAGCATTAACTAATAATAATGTATAAGTCTATTGGAAAATGATAAACGAACACATTTCTGTTTTTTGTTAAAATGATTGCAGTGGAATAACCATCTTAAGGTCCCCCCCCCCCAATTTAGAGCTTACAAATTACACAGCCCTTTGTAGACTTGAGTACCTTGTTACCACTCAGAGAAAACCGTGAGACGGAGAATACAGCAAGCCGAAAATGTTACAGTGGATAAAAGCTTGAATCACAAAGGTGAACTGTGAACTAGCGACAATATCTTCGGGAAATGCAAAAATACTGAACGGAATAAAAGTATTCAGGATGCTTTAGCACAAAAATCATGTGAGGTGATTTAGATGAGCAGAATATGGTTTCTGCATGAGTACGAAAAAAAGGAGCCAAGTCTCGTAATTGACGAGTGATGAAGGGAAAGAACTCGCCAAGACTGGGGGATCAAAGGGAGACAACTCACCGTGAACGGGAAGTAGAAAGGCTTGGCAACGCCGAACTCCCCCGGATAGATATTGTCGACATACCACGTGATGAGGAAGTAGATGGCTGCGTCCACCAGGAGCATGATCATGGCATCCAGCAGAGAAAAGTTGTCGTCCACAGAGGCTGGCTTGTGGAAGTTGTTCCACTGAGCACCAGCTCCTGCAGCAATCAGGCACAGGGGAAATGCTCACGTGTACGATTTCATTTCGTCTCAAGGCCAGTCCTCCTGTACTGCTATGAGTCATGCATGCAAGAGTTATGTATATGAAAAAGAAAAAGAGGCCACAGATACGTCCAACGGTCATCTCATGCAGTAAATGTATTCGTGTACACCCGTTACACTAGCCACCTGTGGGTCTAAACCCACACACAGACACCGTATTATAGCACATTTATGTTCTGAGAACAGTATTAACAGAAGGCATAAAACTCGTTTTCACAAGACATTCTCTGTCTGTCTCTCTGCCTGCCTGCCTGCCTGCCTGCCTGCCTGCCTGCCTGCCTGCCTGCCTGCCTGCCTGCCTGCCTGCCTGCCTCCCCCCCCCCTCTCTCTCTCTCTCTCTCTCTCTCTCTCTCTCTCTCTCTCTCTCTCTCTCTCTCTCTCTCTCTCTCTCTCTCTCTCTCTCTCTCTCTGTCATATTTTCATAAGAATTTTCTGGAAGCCAAATCTCACCTGTGCCTTCATACAGACCGATGCAGTTTCCCCCAAATGACATGGCCATGTTGAAGAGGATGCTGGCTCCCATTTTTTGCATTCGGCTCATGTCCGAGTAGCGTTGTTGCAGGAAGAAGTAGGGGAAGTAGAAGCCGAAGTATAGAATTCTAGCCACAGCTGCTCCAATATTGGTTGCAAACATCAGGCATATTTATTGAGGAAAATGTTACAATGCGTAATTAAGGCTAGTGATAATTGACGATTTTAAAGCATGACAACGAATTCAACGTTGCAATGTTACGTGAAGCAAAGAAATGAATCACATCTAACAAAGGACCTTTTGGAAGACACGTTTTGCATCTCACATTTCCCGCGCCATCTTTGGGTTCTTAGGCGCGAGGTTGGTGGTGACGAACTCGGATTAAGATCTTTATGTGATTTTCAATTCAAGGCCAAACAAGTCATAAAACCGGGATGGGGCCTTTACTAAAGGGGAAGACCTATGAATCCTGAATATGAACTAAGAAAATGCATTTTAAACATGGGACTATAGCCTTGTTCACGAGGCGCAGCAATGTGCAGCGCTGCTCAGCGCTGCACAGCGCTTGCGCCGTGAAACGACTTGTTCAGAACGCGCAGCGCTGCAAAGCGCCGAATCACATGCAGCGCTTTGCAGCGCTACGCGTCCTGGACAAGCCCTTTCACGGCGCAAGCGCTGTGCAGCGCTGAGCACATTGCTGCGCCTCGTGAACACGCCTTTATGTCAGGGTGTTGCAATGTTTTATCCGTACAGCTCTTTCCCAGTTACACGAAGTTCAGATTCCGCCCTGGTGATCTCATTGTTTTCCTGTCAGTCAGTCCGGCCCTCAACTTTATATTTTCACTTCCTGACTTGAAAATGTCAGAGAACGGCCGGTGTCATCATTTACCACTTTCATGCAAATACAAAGCCTAGTCTAGCATGCTCCATATGCCGAGGAAAAAAATTAGTTCACACAGGAACACAGTGGGCACGCAGGACATTCACTGACGCTAAGCAGAATTGGCTTTGACCTTTCTGGACGAAGACGCTAATCATGAAGCAGTAGGCGATGAGACTGATGGCGTAGCAGAGGAGAAAAACGAAGAAGAGGCCAATGTTGGTGTAGGCGAGGACAGGTCCTTTGGGTGTGAAGGACACGCCGAAGAGGAGGGAGTAGAGGGCCATGGTCAAAGTCATGTAGATGAAGACGGTCAGGAACCAGGAAGTCCAGTGGGCAGCAGGGCTCAGTCCAATCAGCTTCATGGACTCCTGGGCGCAGAAAATATCACCATAATACACAACAACGGAAGCGGAACTTTCCACTAGTATTCAGTGCAATAGCGTGCTGGTTAGGTTTTTGGTTTTGTTGAAGGTTTTTTGTATTTAATTCCAGTCAAAGTACATCAAGGCTACTCAGTCATCAATATCATGATCATCACGCGTGGTGTTTACCTATTATTCAAAGCTTTCTGTCCGACGAGTAAAAATAAACACGGACAGATAATAACAGAGAGTTAATAAAAGAGAACAAGAGGCAAGAAATGTAGACATGTGCTTTTCTTCTTTCTTGAGAAAACGCTTTAAGATTTTTCCAATAAATACCATCGTGTTCCATTTTGTCTCCTCACTTCTTGCTCTCACCTTTAGCTTGCGTTCCTTCTCGTAGACGATGTTCTTGGTGGTCTGGATGGCGTTGAGGAGGAAACTGAGCATAAGCAGGAAGGGGAACCATTGCTGCAGCACGGAAATCATGGCATCCTTGCGGTAGGGCGGGTAGGGCATGCGGTGGTCCTTCACGGACAGCGAGGACAGGTCCGCGCTAGGGTTGTGGTATCGTGTGACGGCCTCCGCCACCACTCGTTCCAAGTACAGGAAGCCTGTTGCTTTGTAATCTGTCAAAAAGGATTAGTAGTCGTGCATTTCAGTCAGACCTAGTTCCTTGCACAAACTAGGACTTAAAGCTGTATATCGCGTCGATCTGTCCAAGTCGCGGTATGTTCAGTTTATAAAACGCAGGCAGGTCACACAGGCAGGTCTACATCACGACCAAAATGCGAATCCGTGAGTTCGCCATCTCCGTACAAAATGAAAAGTGTGTACAGTTAAAACGTTCTGAGTAGATCTAGTTATGTCATAACAATGTTACAAAAAGAAAAATATTTTTTCTGTATCTACATCTTTACTATGTCAGAACGAATGCTTAAAATGCGTTATCCGCCCAGACTCTACCAATTATTTCAGTAGCTTGTGGTCAGTGAGACCATAACTTAAAACAGTCATGCAAAAACAATGTTTTAAACCGACATTGTATTATAAAAGAAACATCTGGAAACACGTCGCGATGAAAGAGTTTTTCCTTTAAAAAAAATTTGCTTGCGAAATATGGGGTTTATCAGATGATTTGATTTCATATGCTAGAATTTCGTGCCGTAGCCCTCAGACTTTTAAAGTCAGACGTCACATTAGATGTTTGGTTCAAGATTCTGCAGCAAATCATGCAAAATATACTGTACCTGGCTTCAAATCTCGGGGAGCGTTTGTCTGCTGAAAGGGATAGGTGAACTGAGTTCGCCATAATTCCGTGCTGAATGGCCGAGGGCGCAGAGTCACTTTCAGCTTGACTGGAAGAGTTGTCTGCCCTGATGTGACTTCATTGAAGATTACGGCGTAGCTAATGGAAGTGATGTTTGCCTGGTAGAAGGTCAATAGCGCAGACTCCGAATCAAAGCCTCGTATTTCCACTGAAATCAACAAAGGATACGTGGCCAACTTTCTCCAGACTTACTGAACACTTGGAGGCTCTTGATCGGTTGAAAGCCCAAACTATCCGCAAAAGGAAGAAAGGAATTAAGGCAGAAAGGAAGGAAGGAAGGAAGGAAGGAAGAGAGGACGGACGGAAGGAAGGAAGGAAGGAAGGAAGGAAGGAAGGAAGGAAGGAAGGAAGTTTTTCGACCTATCAGTCTTTGTAGATTGTAGGCTAGTCATAACAAAATCACTAGAGCTGGTTAGAGGGGAAAAAAAGCAAAATTAAGTCGCGATGTCCCTAGTAATTTGCCTCTTACGATTCGCGTAGGGAGACGCGGTGGGTCAATTCTTTTCCCCGACCCAGAGGAGAATTGATCGGCAAGATGAAAATGCATGCGTGGGATAAATTGGGGACATCTTTAATTCTTTATGCAACCAAGATTTGGACTTCTATCATAACATGCAGTAAGACAAAAGTATTTATCTTAACTAGAGTTGGAAAGGTACATCCAACGACATGGCAGAACCGTTGGATAATTTGTTTTTGCAAGGCGTGTATTTGGTAAATGTGTTCTTATGCTGCTTTGGTGATGGTGGTGGTGGGTTGGTGGGTGGTGATGGTGGTGGTGCATGCGCGCGCGCGCGTGTGTGTGTGTGTGTGTGTGTGTGTGAAGGAGCCCGTATGTGTGTATGTGAGTTTGCGCGCGCACGTGCTCGCATGTCTCTGTTTATATTACGTTTTCATAAAAACTGCAAAACTGTGAAAACTACGGGGGGAAATATGCGAACATGCATCGGAAGGATAGGTCACAAAGTATGGAGTAAGAAGTGAAACAAGCACTAGAAAACAACAACTTGCCTGCGCAAACTGTTACTCAGTGTTTGGGTTCAGTGGTAATGTAGTAAGGTGTGTCGATCAGGCAATGGTAGGGATGATGATGATGATGATGATGATGATGATGATGATGATGATGATGATGATGATGATGATGATGATGATGATGATGATGATGATGATGATGATGATGATGATGATGATGATGATGATGATGATGATGAATAATGATGGAACTATATGGCCTATCAGCATTGTAGACTGTGTAAAGCCAATGATCACGAAATATTGCTAGTAAGAGCAAGTCGAGTCTCAATTTCCTCAGTCTTTGCCTCTTGCGAATGGCGTAGGGAGGCGCTGTAGATTTTCTTTTTTAGTCAACTAACAGGGGTTGGTAGGAAGGAACACGAGGAGTAGCGGCAAGCGGATAGGGTTGGCCAGGGGAAAGGGGCTTGGAATGGTGTGTGGAGGGAATTTTGTGGGCTGGAGACTGCTGAAGGCATTTCTGTTGGCATATCTGTCATGTATCAGTTTAGGAAAATGCAATATTTGGCGAAAATGAAAGTCATGTAACGACGTATATCATTCAAACAAGCCATTTGTTTCAGCGCGTACCGCAAAGTTTTCAGTGGAAGGGTTGAATGCCGAGAGCATGCGACTCTTGAACCATTCTCCTGTCGTGTCTGGGTCCCGAAGCAGTTTCCGGACTGAACTCGGGCGTGGTCTGGACAACTGTCACTGCTCACACCCCTCAGAGCTCCACGTTTGATTGTCTCATATATCACCTCGACAGTCACGCACTTCTTGGGCCGTGGCACGGCTTCAAGTGAGTATCATGGACGCCCATAAACTTTTCAACTCATTGATGGGCACTTTATTAAAACTTGATCAATGCACTCACGTTACTTCTCGTGTGTTCTTTCTTTTCTCTGCGAAAACCATTTTACTGGAAATGAAAATACTAATACTGAGCCAAAGCACTGCTAGGGACTAACACGACAAGTTGACTTGTATCCAGTGTCTCAAAATCTATTGAGTTACGTAAGGAAATGACATGACGACACCTACGTATTTTCTCACCGCGAGATCTCGCTCAGCGCGGTGCAGGCGACTTGTTTCGTGCACGGAGAGAATGAGTGGAGTTTTACGGTCATCAGACTTCGTAGGCTATGCAAAAGCATTGGCCACAAGAATCACTACGGTGCAGTGCTGGTTGGAATGGGGGCAAATCAAGTCAACTCTAGATTTCTCAAGCTATTCGCCTTTTACGAATTGCGAAGGTAAATGGTGATGGGTCTGATCTCATCCCCAACCCACATGAGTACATGTACCGTGTGCGAAATCTCAAGAGGAATAGTAAACACGGAGATTGTGCAACCAAAAGAGAGAAAAGACAGGTAGTTATTAAAGAGGCCGTTTTGTTTGGCAAATATGACTCAACGTGGTCTGATCTTTGTATAGCGTGATTTTCCCATTGACTCGCACGTCACTGTCACCTGGCAACGAGTGAGAAATCTCATCGAGCACCATTCTTAGAGCTGTTGAGGTGGCCAATGGCGAAGTAAACAGGCCAGTGTTGCAAGCCTGGCACTCAATACTTGCCTGCCTCATGCTGGCAGAGCTGCTGTTTCACCTGTGCTGCTCTGGTGGCCTGCCTGATCAATGGTCGGAGATGCGTTGTCGTCACTTCCGGACGGGGCAAGCGAACAGTTATAATAGCCGCCATCTTTGCAGAATAAGAAATGGAATGCATATATAGCAGAAGTCGTATGTGTCCGTACATTTCGAGGAATAAAGATCGGTCGATGATGGTAAAAAATTACATCAAACCACTAAGATTGTTTGATCACAACTATAAATCATCGGTCCCATGTAGGCTCTGCTGTCGGAAGAACGTAGATGTGACACCAGTCGCTGACAGGTTTCATTATTCATCACACTTCGATTGTGCCCGCCTGCCAGCTACGCCGTCGGACACTCACCTCGATCAGCGTGTTTGTTTACAAATCATGTCGGGTCTGTGTCAAATCATAAAAGTAAACTTATCTGTTATCAATACTCTCGATGATTTTAAGTTGTAATCAAACTATCTTAATTAATGGTTTGATGCAATTTTTCATCCATCATCGACCGGTCTTTATTCATCAAAAAGTACGGACACATACTCTTCTTCTATGAGCATTCCAGTTCTTACCCTGCAAAGATGGAGAGTTTCACGTGGCTGCTACTATTTTTATCTGCCTGTTCTGGAGTCAAAAACTGGAACGCCGGGCATCCGTAGCCTCGAAATGAGTATACCTTCGCCACACCTGACTCATTGCGAGGCAGCAGGTGCGCTTCTTTCATTCAGCAATGGAGTTGAACTGAATGACGTCACCACTGGTATGAGCAGGAAAGGTGGTGAAATTTTTCACTGATCGCGAAAAAGGTTTTAGTAATTAGTGACTGTGGGGAAATAGTTTAACAGATCTGTTTACACTCGAATAAAGATGAGAGTACACAACACACTGCACTATCTTTAGAAAAGGTTAGATTATTTTAATATTTTAGCCACGGATCAGGGGCAGAGAGAAAGAGAGAGAGAGAGAGAGAGAGAGAGAGAGAGAGAGAGAGAGAGAGAGAGAGAGAGAGAGAGAGAGAGAGAGGACGGCCGGATAAGTGCTGACCAACATGTCCCTGCATACTCATGGGAGGCCTGCAGGACATCCAACAGCGACGAGTG
>JAWQFJ010022755.1:0-19260 GCA_034096865.1 Theodoxus fluviatilis | reverse complement strand
GGATTTTCGGAAACTGCGGAAAGAAAAAAAAAAAAAAAAAAAAAAAAAAAAAAAAAAAAAAAAAAACGTTCATAAACGAGAATGATTCCCAAGTGAAAATACATAGAGCAAAGAGGCCAAAATCAGTTCAGGCGCGCTGCGGGATGCAGCGGTCAAGGGGCAGATAACTCTTCACTTGCATTGCCTCTTTGTTTGCAAATCAAAAGCTGCATTTTTGAAATTGTCGGTCCGCGCAAAAAATACGCACAGTTTTTAAAAAAATACGCATATCTGAACCAGTGAGTACGCTGAGGCAAAATTTGGGGTACCCAGGTCTGGCCATATCTTCACTGGTAAGTCAATGCTTTTCTTTACATAAATTTTCCAAGAGAAGTTAAGTCAAAATTGTTCAAAGGGAATATCCTCTGTCTGTTCGCACACTTATTTCCAAGTCGAGTAGGTTTAATTTGGTTTCCACGAGAAATAAAAAGTTAAAAAAAAAAAAGTTATTGCCGACCTACCTACTATTTTTTTTGGCTATGTTACCTTAACCACACCAATTTTTTTTTTTGGCCTTATCAAAATTCATCAACAGCTTTCGTCCAGACTGTACACTGAAAAGCAACACAGCACACCTCTATGAAAGATTAACAGCCTAAAACAGGGGAAGCAAGCTTGTCATTAGCTGCTTGTTAAATATCACAATTCACATTCACTACCAGTACCGGTCAGTGATATGTTAGGTGGGGATTGGTCCGTTCTGGGTTTTATCAATTCCAAAGATCAAATAATTATGGTGTTGCTACAGTTTCCACTTACGATCAGCAGATGTGAGAGCTTCAGTGATAAGGACAGGAAGAGCAAGGCCATATCGCTCCACGCGATGCAGTGTCGTCTCCTCCCAAATCTGCGACGTCTGTAGGGAACGATTGGCACCAGGAGTCCTACAACATGAGGAAATCAATTAATGAATAATATATATTGACTTCAAGTACAAAGAGCAGCTTTACTGGGCCCATGCTCATGGTTCTTGCCATGAGTCATGACGCATGTGTCTGCTTCTGCGTAAAATAGTAATACTAATACTTTATAAAATGGTACTTGCTTGACGAGCGACTGTCGCGCCTGTCTAGTAGGCGTTTGGAAGAGACCAGACTGTCTGTTCGGTCTCGAACTCCGACTTGGAGTAAATGGCGACGATTTGGCCCTAGATTTCGTTCCACGTGGAGTGTACATATTTTCGGTTTTCTCGTGATAGACTTTCACCCGGGGAGGTCGGTTGCGGCAGTCAGCCCCGCACGTTGAGTTTTGCCGCAATTTCCCTGACCACTTGTGATGTGATTTTTTCCCTATGGTGTGCGCAAATTAAAGCCATAAATACTAAGCATTAATTAATAATTCTATGAATTGATTATCTAAAGAGTATTGTGTCCTCTGAATATAAAAAGATTAAAGACCAATAATCTGGTTTGTACTTAAGCGGCAGTTATACATCCAGGGGAAGTTACTCTCGTTCAGGACGCACCTTCAAGAGTGAACAGTGCTCGACGAGACGTGTGATAAATGCTAGACACAATGGGTAAGGTTTCCTTGCCTTGTCAGTCTTTTATTGTATGTTAGACTGTATGATGTCTTGGATTCAAACATTCTTGGATGATTCTTATTTCTTAGATTTTGGGAAGTCATCGCCGAGTCTTCTGAGACGTCTGACTCTGAGAGTGCGCGTGCAACTACAGTTACTACTTCCAACTGTGCGTCGCGAGAGTTTTTGAGACTTTTCATTCTGTTCGTTCTAATACAGCGCTTACGTACAGGCGAAGAATGCTCCTGGCTGTCTCCGAAATTCCAGAGATGTCTGGATCTGTTCATGAGCAATATGTTTCTGGCGCTATCAAGGCTTCAAGCGGCAGCGGGTTCACCGGTGACTACACTCTACTGTCTACTACACTCCTAGACGGTAGACCAGCAGGTGCAGGAGGTGGGCGGGGGGCATCAGTGACCACTTACGAAAAATCTATGGGACGGAATGATGCACGCACCCTGCTGCAATGTTGTATTATTTGTGTAGGCCAGTCAGAGAGAAGCGCACTGACTAGATTCCACCTCATAATGATAAACTAGCAATGGGAAGCCTCCTACTAGTCCTAGTCCTGTACATCTACTGATCTAGGCCTGGTAGCTGCCCATTTTAACTGTACAGAAACCTGCACATTTCAACGAATTTTTTCACCATGCGTGAAAACATTTGACCTCATGACTGACACCACCCATTCATTATTCCTGTGATGATTGCTTATGCACCACACGGTGGCATTTGTGGTTTTTGCACAACAAATATTTAAAATGAATTTTTCCCCCAAGATATGTTGTCAAATAATTTCCTACAGTACTCCTTGAAATAGCAATTAGCCCTGTTATTCTGTTGTTTCCTCCTATCATATTACATTGATTCAGTTTTTATATTTTTACATCAGACATATTTACCTCTATTTCTGTCATGTGTCCAAACCTACATCCTATTCAGGGTAAATTTCAAGCTTGTGTTGCACTCTTCTCTCCGCAATGTCCTGTTGTACGGGGATTCTCCTAGTTTGCGCCGGGAAGTCAAAGTTCACAAATGCTGGTGGTTGTTATCGATAAACTTTATTCACGCACTGGTGACAGTAAACACTATCGTTGTAACAACTTCACTCTGCGCGCAGTGCCGCAGAGGATTCACTCCTTACAAAGGAGGACTCGTTTATCCTCTAGTTAAGCTCTCACCTTCTCTGTCGTGTCTCTCGTGTCTGTGTCTGTCTCTCTGTCGCTTTGTCGTGCTTATAATTATATATATATACCCTAACATAAGTTCCAGAGATTTCCAGAACAGCGTTGAATGTACTCTCAAGCTCAAGCTGTGGTGTGACTGACATCACGTGACACAGCCAAGACAAATTTAGCCCCACACAACCTCGTGACCAGGCAGCGGAGAGGCTGATATAAACAGATTGATTGCGCTATGATCTTCTCGTACCATCTAGCACCTTCACAACACTTTCTAGAGAATAATTCATTGTAGAAATATCCTCTTGCAGCTGCATTCAAGTGCTCTGTTGCTGTCACTGCTGCTTTTGTTGTTGCTTTAGCTGCTCCTGCTGCTGCTGCTGTACTATACCCATCCTTCAATTTGAAGCTTCACCCCACCTCTACCTCCCCCACCTGTGAACTATGTATACCACAGCTGATGTTGGTAATATAAATGTTGACATGTGGTGTTTGGTTTAGCAGAGGTTGAGGCAGACCAGGAATGGCGTCCCCCCTCTGAGGCTCAGCTGAAGATTGAGAAGGCTCGGAGAGAGAGATCAGACAAGATCAGCAAGATCATGGGAGACTACCTGCTGAAGGGATACAAGATGTTGGGAACCGTTTGTGATGATTGCGGGGTAGGTGGAAACTACTCTTGGCGTGGGTCGTGCAAGGGAGATTGTGAGTTGTGTCACTGACAGTTAATTGTTTACAGATGTGTGTAGAAGTATGATGTTCCCATTGTTTACAGATTTGTGTAGAAGTATGATGTTCCCATTGTTTACAGATTTGTGTAGAAGTATGATGTTCCCATTGTTTACAGATTTGTGTAGAAGATTGTGAGTTGTGTCACTGACAGTTAATTGTTTACAGATGTGTGTAGAAGTATGATGTTCCCCCCTTTTTGTCTGCAGGGAGAGAAGGAGTACTTCTTGGTAGACACTGTGGTAATGTCCCGATTCGATTACTTGACTATGTGTAGTTTCTACAAATTGAATATGAATAAGTGTTTTGATGTTAGTGCAGGGCTTTTTTTTTGTAGAGGTGGTTTGTTTGTGTTTGTGTGTAGTATGCATGTGTGTATGTGTGCACTAATCTCTGTGTATGTGTGTGTATGTGTGCACCTGTGTGTGTGTGTGTGTGTGTGTGTGTTTGTGTGTCTCAGTGTGTGTGTTTGTGTGTCTCAGTGTGTGTGTGTGTGTGTGTGTGTGTGTGTGTGTGTGTGTGTGTGTGTGTGTGTGCACGTAAATGTGTGTGTGTGTGTGCGCGTGTGTGTGTGTGCATGCGTGTGTGTGTGTACGTGTGTGTGTGTGTGTGTGTGTGTGTGTGTGTGTGTCTGTCTACCTATCTATGCATACTTGCATGCAAATGTTGAAGTGAATAAACATATTTGAATGTGCAAATTGTGTGAAACACTCGTTTATGACTGAATGCAGGGAGTTCATTAGTAGACAACAGTGTTATTCTCTCTATTTTGGCAGACAATTCTTCTGAAAACTCCACAGGGGATAAACTATTGCATCGCTTGCAGTGAACTTGACTCAGACAATGATAAGGACAATCCTGGTAAGTTGTTAAATCTTTCTCCTGCTTTTCATGCTGTCTACTCTACCTCTCTCCATTGCCTTGGCAAGGACGCCCAATGAGTTTGACGTAACAGAAGACAACAGAACTGACCGTTGCAGAGTTTGAAGCTTTTGAGTTCTAATTTCATTGAATGATTTAGATAGTTTTACAGTTATCCAAGGCTAGAGCTGTCTGTGAGAGAGAGAGAAACAGACTCCAAGGCTAGGCCTGTCTGTGAGAGAGAGAGAGAAACAGACAAGCAGGCAGGCAGGCAGGCAGGCAGAATATGAATGCATGAGTCAGACATCCTTTTGGATTAATTCATTGCACCATCATTTTAATGTAAGCTGTGTAAGAAAAACACATTAAATGTTTTAATATTTACTTTCAGATTTATAGCAGTTACATGGTCATATTTCCTGTTGCTAAGAAATGCTATGCAGATCAGAAAAAATCAAGTACATTATTTAATTTCTGTGACATTCTCAGTTGTTACAGAACAGTTGTAATGATTGGTTTCATTAACAAGGTGCCTTTCTGTGATTTGATGAAGGTGTAGAGTGCAATTCTAACATTCAAGATTTCTCCAATAGGTCCTTTGAATTTGATAATGGGTGGATGATTGATGTCCTTTGAGGGTTTTATTTTTACTATCTCTACTATTTGTATTTTGTATAAATTTAGAAACTCTTTATTTGCTGAAAACTCTTTCAAACTTAGCTGCAGTTGTGTGTATTGCATGAAGTGGATGTAGTAATTAAAAAAAAAAAACCTCTTCATGTCTGACTTAAGAAAGTTAACTTTAGTTTAATGCAATAGTGAAATTTACGCAGTGTGTTTTGTATTTAGAAACCCTTCATATGCTCAATTTTTTCCAGTTTTTCTGCTGTGATGGATTTCAGCATGTTGCATTTAGGGACCCTTCTGATGCTGAAAACCTTTTTCCTCCAGCTTTGCATTTTTGGCATACTTTATACTTAGAAAACCTTCATAAGCTGAAAACCTTTTATCTGGCTTCCTTGCAGTGATGAGTGCATCTGCTGCGTTGTCCAAGGTGAGTGAGAGTAGACATCATGCCCCTCCCAGCAACCCACTACAGACACCCTGGCTGATCTCGGGGGGGGACGCATCCCGCCCCCTCCACAGGGCAGACCCCCTGCCCTCCGGCACTGCCGGCCCTCAGACTCAGGGTGGAGCAGGGATGGCAGTTGTAGAGTCTGCAAGTGGGGCAGAGGCATGTGGGGTCCTGCAGGAGAAGCTAGCCTGGGCCACCAGGGAGCTTAGCCAAGCCTCAAGTGTGGAGTACTGCACTCAGCTGTGTCTCCTCATCAAGGCCTGTGCTGATGCCATCGCCAGTCTCCGCCAGATGCCATAGAGTGGGCCATCATCACTGGGTGTTGTAGACAGTACTATTGCCAGTGTCCACCTGATGTGGCAGAATATGCCTTCCTCACCAGGCGTTGTAGACACTGCTGTTGCCAGTGTCTGCCTGATGTTGTATGGTGAGCCTTCCTCGCTAGGTATCAGATACTTCTTTGCTGCCTTTCTTGGCTCGGTGTCTGTGCCTGTACAGGTCATCACAGAGTTGGCCATCACCTGCTTGTGTGGAGTCCACTGTCTTTGGTGTCCCATCAGGTGTGGTAGATTCTACTGTCGCAAGCTTTCACCTGGTTTTGTAGACTTCACCTCTCTCCACACATATAGCATGGACATTAGTGTAACAGCTTGCAACAAATGTCATACCTGTAGAATTGATAACCTTGTTTGATTGTTTGTTGAACTTGGAACATGGATAATGGCTGAAAAGGCATGGGAAAGTGAAGTAAAGAGGAAGAAATCATAGCATCTAAATCCATTGTTTGCAATGATGCTACCATGCTTGCTGGTTTCATCATAATGTTTGAGGTGATTTTGGTTGCTTGTGCGATGTATATTATGATGGTGTTGAAATTATTGTTGAAATACTGTTCAGCTGTTGATAGGAAATATGAATGTTTTCTTTTTTGGATAATGGACTAGAGAAATCTTGCTGGCAATGAACTGACAATAGAATGTGATGCAGAAGCATTCAGAGAACATTTATCAGCTTGCTTAGATGAGGGTTATTTTTTATGTGCATATTGACAGCTGGACACATATCTATAACATCTCTAGCAAATATTTCTGAAACATTTTCTTAGATGGAATGTGTTTTCAAAGTCATTGTGCTATGCATGTAAAATTATGTTGCAAAACTCATCTTTATCACTACAATGTACAAATGTTAGGAAATTCACTGCAGTCTTGGATACTCCTAGTCATGTGATTCACCACAGTTGCAAGCATGAAGGAGGGGCTGTCCCATAGACTGCATCTGTGCTTGACATTGCCATGTTGAAACATTTTATCTCTTCCTGAGACACATTAACTGTCTTGTTCATGCTGTATCAGTGTTGTTCCTGTTTTCCTCCTACAAGGGAATGCCTATTTGCCAGCAACAAAGTTGCTACCTCATGCTGAGTGAGTGTTGAATAAAAAAGACATTCTTTTTCAAGTGGTGCAGTGTTGATTTATATTGACATGATATGGTTGCAGAGTTACTGAGTGATGAAGCATGCACACAACAAACAAGTACCTCCTTGTCATAAACTAATTAATACAGTGAGAAATAATCCAGATTATTTCTTGCGATTTCCCTATCAGCGGCTACCTTGTGTGGTTACTGTGTATAGTAAACCTGTATGTGCATGAATGAGTATGGATGTTTAAGTGAACATCAATGATGCACCTTCCCCTCTGTGTGACTTTGAGAGTGTTGGTTCAGTGTCTATGATGTGCCCACAACAAAGAATTGTCCTAAAAGGAAGTTTCTCAACCATATGCAAGGCAGGCCTTTAGATGATACAATCGGCACACATGGATGCTTTACATTAGTTCGCCACATCAGGGTTGCAGGCTCGCTGTTATCTTTTACCTGTTTCTCTTATCCTTGCTATTCTTTTTTGGTTAATAATTTTTTCGCCAAAGAAACAAATGGCTCTGTCACACAAACAAAATTAAAAACGAAGAATGACTAATTCAAGCAAAAATACTGATGGTTTCAAATAAAGATAACATAGTTGTAGCAAAATATCAAATAACAAACAAATGTGTATTTTCAGACCCCCCCCCAAAAAAAAAATTGTAGGAAAAATAAAAGGAGAAAACATTTACCAAAAATCAAAATTCGATAAAGAATATTTTCAACTAAAATTCAGCTGGGACAGCACAGAGTTCATTCAATGGACAGACTACTCTCTGATAATTGCCGACTTCACCACACTTCCACTTTTGCCCCAGGGGCACTGTGGCAATTGTTGGAGCCGTGGTGACTGAGGTGAATCCCCAACCCTCGCCCTCGGGGAGTGTTTGCAAATGTTTTCCTTGAAGAAGTCTGGGTAGTTGCAGCTGAAGCTGTTGTTTTGACTGATGTGTATCCTCCAAACAGTCGGCCTACTTGACTGGAAGTCATTAGAATTGCCCCAAGATGCTGAAGCAACTTCTCCTCCTGCCTGATCACAGTCCTGAACTCCCTGTCCAGGTCTGTAAAAACCACAAAGATGGTGTTCCCAAACTGTAGTGATTTATTTTCTGAATAGGATGTGCCGATTTCATTTGCCAAAGGTTCTGTTATTTGAAACTGAAGCCATTTTTGCAGACATTGATCCAAGCAATCCATTAACACGTAATCATTTCTCGGAGGAAAACACTTACCAAACCATAGAGTAACACTCGGGTTTCAGGTAATTACTTTGTTTTGCTCAAATAATATTTTCTTTTGTTAGAGGCTATTGTTCTTTTGCTGAACAGTTATTCCTTTGTTGAAGATATGTATTGTTTGTTCATGTAATTTTTTATTGTGTCAAAAACGTTTTCCTTTGGGTACAGAAAGAGTTCTTTGGTGATCAATTTTTCCTTTGCAAAAACATTTGTGATTTTATGACAAGAATCCCTTATTTTGCTAACACTTTTTGGGCGTTAAACGGCAGCCTTCTTTTCTTACTAATGGCACTCTAATCAATGTTTGAAGGACATGGATTTAAAATTAAAAAAGATCAGGAGAGTTGTTTTTCAAGGGAGGCAAATGCGCAGGCCTTATTATGAGGACAGAGAATGCGAGTAGCCTCCCTTGCAACATGTACTAGATTGCCGTAGTGAGACCGTTGGTCCACATGGCTCGACTTTCGTTTTATCACGTTATATCGGAAACTATTCGGTGTCTACATAGGTCTATCTTGGTTTCTTCATGGGACGTCAGAAGCTTTTCGGTGTCCACATAGACCTATTATACTCATCACATGAAATCAGAGGCTTCTCCGCTGCTGGGCTTTTGGGGCCTGTATTTAAATGTCATTTCAGGCAAATTCTCCGAGGACATGAAACGTGTGTGTCCTTGGCGTGCATTTCTGCAAACACATTTAACTGAGTCAGACTAACCCTCATCACATTTATGCACGTAGGGCCAAATCGCCTCGTGGGAGTTAGGGCTGGATTTGCGCTGCCCCGTCACAATTTCGACGTCGATGCCGCCGGAGTCAGCCAGGCTTTCACAGCCAGACACGCCCATATGAATCGCGCTCCAGATCGCAGATAGCCACATCCTGTCTGAAATGAAGGTGTGCGTGAGAAAACTCCAAATCCAAACGGGGACACCGTGGGACTTCAAAAGACGCTGCGTGCAGACGATCGACTCCTGACGGGACGAAAGCCGACTGCGCTGACAGGGCACCAGACCGCCACTTTTCAAACTGCGGTCCTGACGATCTGGTCGTGAACGGCACGGGCTGTGCTGCTCAAAGGCGAAGTTTGTGCCAGGAGTTCGTAGCCTGTAATCATCTGAAGAATTGACCCTGTCGACAGTGATGACATCGTGGCGGAGCCGTGTTTACATAGCGTGGAGCTTTTCGTGCAATGGCGTTTCTGTGCACTCTTAATGTATGCCTTCTCCTGGATGGCGGTCTTTGTGTTTGCACGATCGTGTCGTCGCCAGTAATAACATGCTATTCGGCATATTGCTGTCATCGTCGAGAATTTCAATGTGAAAAAGACGTCTTGTTTGTGCTGTTTCTGTGTCCGTATGTTTGTGTGTCTACCTGTTTGTCCTTTTGTTTGTCCGTCTTTCTGCCTCTCTAGCTCTGTCTTTGATTCTATCGCCGTCTCTCCCTCCCTGTCTTTATGATAATATGTCTTTGTTTGCCGGTGTGTGTGTGTGTGTGTGTGTGTGTGTGTGTGTGTGTGTGTGTGTGTGTGTGTGTTTGTGTGCAAGTGTGCGTTTTTGAGCATTTGCGCACGAGCACCACAAACACACACAAACACACACACACACATACACACACACACACACACACACATACACGCACGCACACACACACACACACACACACACACACACACACACACACCGGCAAACAAAGACATATTATCATAAAGACAGGGAGGGAGAGACGGCGATAGAATCAAAGACAGAGCTAGAGAGGCAGAAAGACGGACAAACAAAAGGACAAACAGGTAGACACACAAACATACGGACACAGAAACAGCACAAACAAGACGTCTTTTTCACATTGAAATTCTCGACGATGACAGCAATATGCCGAATAGCATGTTATTACTGGCGACGACACGATCGTGCAAACACAAAGACCGCCATCCAGGAGAAGGCATACATTAAGAGTGCACAGAAACGCCATTGCACGAAAAGCTCCACGCTATGTAAACACGGCTCCGCCACGATGTCATCACTGTCGACAGGGTCAATTCTTCAGATGATTACAGGCTACGAACTCCTGGCACAAACTTCGCCTTTGAGCAGCACAGCCCGTGCCGTTCACGACCAGATCGTCAGGACCGCAGTTTGAAAAGTGGCGGTCTGGTGCCCTGTCAGCGCAGTCGGCTTTCGTCCCGTCAGGAGTCGATCGTCTGCACGCAGCGTCTTTTGAAGTCCCACGGTGTCCCCGTTTGGATTTGGAGTTTTCTCACGCACACCTTCATTTCAGACAGGATGTGGCTATCTGCGATCTGGAGCGCGATTCATATGGGCGTGTCTGGCTGTGAAAGCCTGGCTGACTCCGGCGGCATCGACGTCGAAATTGTGACGGGGCAGCGCAAATCCAGCCCTAACTCCCACGAGGCGATTTGGCCCTACGTGCATAAATGTGATGAGGGTTAGTCTGACTCAGTTAAATGTGTTTGCAGAAATGCACGCCAAGGACACACACGTTTCATGTCCTCGGAGAATTTGCCTGAAATGACATTTAAATACAGGCCCCAAAAGCCCAGCAGCGGAGAAGCCTCTGATTTCATGTGATGAGTATAATAGGTCTATGTGGACACCGAAAAGCTTCTGACGTCCCATGAAGAAACCAAGATAGACCTATGTAGACACCGAATAGTTTCCGATATAACGTGATAAAACGAAAGTCGAGCCATGTGGACCAACGGTCTCACTACGGCAATCTAGTACATGTTGCAAGGGAGGCTACTCGCATTCTCTGTCCTCATAATAAGGCCTGCGCATTTGCCTCCCTTGAAAAACAACTCTCCTGATCTTTTTTAATTTTAAATCCATGTCCTTCAAACATTGATTAGAGTGCCATTAGTAAGAAAAGAAGGCTGCCGTTTAACGCCCAAAAAGTGTTAGCAAAATAAGGGATTCTTGTCATAAAATCACAAATGTTTTTGCAAAGGAAAAATTGATCACCAAAGAACTCTTTCTGTACCCAAAGGAAAACGTTTTTGACACAATAAAAAATTACATGAACAAACAATACATATCTTCAACAAAGGAATAACTGTTCAGCAAAAGAACAATAGCCTCTAACAAAAGAAAATATTATTTGAGCAAAACAAAGTAATTACCTGAAACCCGAGTGTTACTCTATGGTTTGGTAAGTGTTTTCCTCCGAGAAATGATTACGTGTTAATGGATTGCTTGGATCAATGTCTGCAAAAATGGCTTCAGTTTCAAATAACAGAACCTTTGGCAAATGAAATCGGCACATCCTATTCAGAAAATAAATCACTACAGTTTGGGAACACCATCTTTGTGGTTTTTACAGACCTGGACAGGGAGTTCAGGACTGTGATCAGGCAGGAGGAGAAGTTGCTTCAGCATCTTGGGGCAATTCTAATGACTTCCAGTCAAGTAGGCCGACTGTTTGGAGGATACACATCAGTCAAAACAACAGCTTCAGCTGCAACTACCCAGACTTCTTCAAGGAAAACATTTGCAAACACTCCCCGAGGGCGAGGGTTGGGGATTCACCTCAGTCACCACGGCTCCAACAATTGCCACAGTGCCCCTGGGGCAAAAGTGGAAGTGTGGTGAAGTCGGCAATTATCAGAGAGTAGTCTGTCCATTGAATGAACTCTGTGCTGTCCCAGCTGAATTTTAGTTGAAAATATTCTTTATCGAATTTTGATTTTTGGTAAATGTTTTCTCCTTTTATTTTTCCTACAATTTTTTTTTTGGGGGGGGGGGGCTGAAAATACACATTTGTTTGTTATTTGATATTTTGCTACAACTATGTTATCTTTATTTGAAACCATCAGTATTTTTGCTTGAATTAGTCATTCTTCGTTTTTAATTTTGTTTGTGTGACAGAGCCATTTGTTTCTTTGGCGAAAAAATTATTAACCAAAAAAGAATAGCAAGGATAAGAGAAACAGGTAAAAGATAACAGCGAGCCTGCAACCCTGATGTGGCGAACTAATGTAAAGCATCCATGTGTGCCGATTGTATCATCTAAAGGCCTGCCTTGCATATGGTTGAGAAACTTCCTTTTAGGACAATTCTTTGTTGTGGGCACATCATAGACACTGAACCAACACTCTCAAAGTCACACAGAGGGGAAGGTGCATCATTGATGTTCACTTAAACATCCATACTCATTCATGCACATACAGGTTTACTATACACAGTAACCACACAAGGTAGCCGCTGATAGGGAAATCGCAAGAAATAATCTGGATTATTTCTCACTGTATTAATTAGTTTATGACAAGGAGGTACTTGTTTGTTGTGTGCATGCTTCATCACTCAGTAACTCTGCAACCATATCATGTCAATATAAATCAACACTGCACCACTTGAAAAAGAATGTCTTTTTTATTCAACACTCACTCAGCATGAGGTAGCAACTTTGTTGCTGGCAAATAGGCATTCCCTTGTAGGAGGAAAACAGGAACAACACTGATACAGCATGAACAAGACAGTTAATGTGTCTCAGGAAGAGATAAAATGTTTCAACATGGCAATGTCAAGCACAGATGCAGTCTATGGGACAGCCCCTCCTTCATGCTTGCAACTGTGGTGAATCACATGACTAGGAGTATCCAAGACTGCAGTGAATTTCCTAACATTTGTACATTGTAGTGATAAAGATGAGTTTTGCAACATAATTTTACATGCATAGCACAATGACTTTGAAAACACATTCCATCTAAGAAAATGTTTCAGAAATATTTGCTACAGATGTTATAGATATATGTATCCAGCTGTCAACATGACATGAAAAATAACGCTCATCTAAGCAAGCTGATAAATGTTCTCTGAATGCTTCTGCATCACATTCTATTGTCAGTTCATTGCCAGCAAGATTTCTCTAGTCCATTATCCAAAAAAGAAAACATTCATATTTCCTATCAACAGCTGAACAGTATTTCAACAATGATTTCAACACCATCATAATATACATCGCACAAGCAACCAAAATCACCTCAAACATTATGATGAAACCAGCAAGCATGGTAGCATCATTGCAAACAATGGATTTAGATGCTATGATTTCTTCCTCTTTACTTCACTTTCCCATGCCTTTTCAGCCATTATCCATGTTCCAAGTTCAACAAACAATCAAACAAGGTTATCAATTCTACAGGTATGACATTTGTTGCAAGCTGTTACACTAATGTCCATGCTATATGTGTGGAGAGAGGTGAAGTCTACAAAACCAGGTGAAAGCTTGCGACAGTAGAATCTACCACACCTGATGGGACACCAAAGACAGTGGACTCCACACAAGCAGGTGATGGCCAACTCTGTGATGACCTGTACAGGCACAGACACCGAGCCAAGAAAGGCAGCAAAGAAGTATCTGATACCTAGCGAGGAAGGCTCACCATACAACATCAGGCAGACACTGGCAACAGCAGTGTCTACAACGCCTGGTGAGGAAGGCATATTCTGCCACATCAGGTGGACACTGGCAATAGTACTGTCTACAACACCCAGTGATGATGGCCCACTCTATGGCATCTGGCGGAGACTGGCGATGGCATCAGCACAGGCCTTGATGAGGAGACACAGCTGAGTGCAGTACTCCACACTTGAGGCTTGGCTAAGCTCCCTGGTGGCCCAGGCTAGCTTCTCCTGCAGGACCCCACATGCCTCTGCCCCACTTGCAGACTCTACAACTGCCATCCCTGCTCCACCCTGAGTCTGAGGGCCGGCAGTGCCGGAGGGCAGGGGGTCTGCCCTGTGGAGGGGGCGGGATGCGTCCCCCCCGAGATCAGCCAGGGTGTCTGTAGTGGGTTGCTGGGAGGGGCATGATGTCTACTCTCACTCACCTTGGACAACGCAGCAGATGCACTCATCACTGCAAGGAAGCCAGATAAAAGGTTTTCAGCTTATGAAGGTTTTCTAAGTATAAAGTATGCCAAAAATGCAAAGCTGGAGGAAAAAGGTTTTCAGCATCAGAAGGGTCCCTAAATGCAACATGCTGAAATCCATCACAGCAGAAAAACTGGAAAAAATTGAGCATATGAAGGGTTTCTAAATACAAAACACACTGCGTAAATTTCACTATTGCATTAAACTAAAGTTAACTTTCTTAAGTCAGACATGAAGAGGTTTTTTTTTTTAATTACTACATCCACTTCATGCAATACACACAACTGCAGCTAAGTTTGAAAGAGTTTTCAGCAAATAAAGAGTTTCTAAATTTATACAAAATACAAATAGTAGAGATAGTAAAAATAAAACCCTCAAAGGACATCAATCATCCACCCATTATCAAATTCAAAGGACCTATTGGAGAAATCTTGAATGTTAGAATTGCACTCTACACCTTCATCAAATCACAGAAAGGCACCTTGTTAATGAAACCAATCATTACAACTGTTCTGTAACAACTGAGAATGTCACAGAAATTAAATAATGTACTTGATTTTTTCTGATCTGCATAGCATTTCTTAGCAACAGGAAATATGACCATGTAACTGCTATAAATCTGAAAGTAAATATTAAAACATTTAATGTGTTTTTCTTACACAGCTTACATTAAAATGATGGTGCAATGAATTAATCCAAAAGGATGTCTGACTCATGCATTCATATTCTGCCTGCCTGCCTGCCTGCCTGCTTGTCTGTTTCTCTCTCTCTCTCACAGACAGGCCTAGCCTTGGAGTCTGTTTCTCTCTCTCTCACAGACAGCTCTAGCCTTGGATAACTGTAAAACTATCTAAATCATTCAATGAAATTAGAACTCAAAAGCTTCAAACTCTGCAACGGTCAGTTCTGTTGTCTTCTGTTACGTCAAACTCATTGGGCGTCCTTGCCAAGGCAATGGAGAGAGGTAGAGTAGACAGCATGAAAAGCAGGAGAAAGATTTAACAACTTACCAGGATTGTCCTTATCATTGTCTGAGTCAAGTTCACTGCAAGCGATGCAATAGTTTATCCCCTGTGGAGTTTTCAGAAGAATTGTCTGCCAAAATAGAGAGAATAACACTGTTGTCTACTAATGAACTCCCTGCATTCAGTCATAAACGAGTGTTTCACACAATTTGCACATTCAAATATGTTTATTCACTTCAACATTTGCATGCAAGTATGCATAGATAGGTAGACAGACACACACACACACACACACACACACACACACACACGCATGCACACACACACACGCATGCACACACACACACGCGCACACACACACACACATTTACGTGCACACACACACACACACACACACACACACACACACACACACACACACACACACACTGAGACACACAAACACACACACTGAGACACACAAACACACACACACACACACACACACAGGTGCACACATACACACACATACACAGAGATTAGTGCACACATACACACATGCATACTACACACAAACACAAACAAACCACCTCTACAAAAAAAAGCCCTGCACTAACATCAAAACACTTATTCATATTCAATTTGTAGAAACTACACATAGTCAAGTAATCGAATCGGGACATTACCACAGTGTCTACCAAGAAGTACTCCTTCTCTCCCTGCAGACAAAAAGGGGGGAACATCATACTTCTACACACATCTGTAAACAATGGGGACATCATACTTCTACACAAATCTGTAAACAATGGGAACATCATACTTCTACACAAATCTGTAAACAATGGGAACATCATACTTCTACACAAGTCTGCAGACAAAAAGGGGGGAACATCATACTTCTACACACATCTGTAAACAATTAACTGTCAGTGACACAACTCACAATCTCCCTTGCACGACCCACGCCAAGAGTAGTTTCCACCTACCCCGCAATCATCACAAACGGTTCCCAACATCTTGTATCCCTTCAGCAGGTAGTCTCCCATGATCTTGCTGATCTTGTCTGATCTCTCTCTCCGAGCCTTCTCAATCTTCAGCTGAGCCTCAGAGGGGGGACGCCATTCCTGGTCTGCCTCAACCTCTGCTAAACCAAACACCACATGTCAACATTTATATTACCAACATCAGCTGTGGTAAACATAGTTTACAGGTGGGGGAGGTAGAGGTGGGGTGAAGCTTCAAATTGAAGGATGGGTATAGTACAGCAGCAGCAGCAGCAGCAGCAGGAGCAGCAAAAGCAACAACAAAAGCAGCAGTGACAGCAACAGAGCACTTGAATGCAGCTGCAAGAGGATATTTCTACAATGAATTATTCTCTAGAAAGTGTTGTGAAGGTGCTAGATGGTACGAGAAGATCATAGCGCAATCAATCTGTTTATATCAGCCTCTCCGCTGCCTGGTCACGAGGTTGTGTGGGGCTAAATTTGTCTTGGCTGTGTCACGTGATGTCAGTCACACCACAGCTTGAGCTTGAGAGTACATTCAACGCTGTTCTGGAAATCTCTGGAACTTATGTTAGGGTATATATATATAATTATAAGCACGACAAAGCGACAGAGAGACAGACACAGACACGAGAGACACGACAGAGAAGGTGAGAGCTTAACTAGAGGATAAACGAGTCCTCCTTTGTAAGGAGTGAATCCTCTGCGGCACTGCGCGCAGAGTGAAGTTGTTACAACGATAGTGTTTACTGTCACCAGTGCGTGAATAAAGTTTATCGATAACAACCACCAGCATTTGTGAACTTTGACTTCCCGGCGCAAACTAGGAGAATCCCCGTACAACAGGACATTGCGGAGAGAAGAGTGCAACACAAGCTTGAAATTTACCCTGAATAGGATGTAGGTTTGGACACATGACAGAAATAGAGGTAAATATGTCTGATGTAAAAATATAAAAACTGAATCAATGTAATATGATAGGAGGAAACAACAGAATAACAGGGCTAATTGCTATTTCAAGGAGTACTGTAGGAAATTATTTGACAACATATCTTGGGGGAAAAATTCATTTTAAATATTTGTTGTGCAAAAACCACAAATGCCACCGTGTGGTGCATAAGCAATCATCACAGGAATAATGAATGGGTGGTGTCAGTCATGAGGTCAAATGTTTTCGCGCATGGTGAAAAAATTCGTTGAAATGTGCAGGTTTCTGTACAGTTAAAATGGGCAGCTACCAGGCCTAGATCAGTAGATGTACAGGACGCGTCTGCAGAATCTTCACTTTGCTGAAGGTGGCAGTCTAAAGAAAGAAGAAGAAAAAGAAGACTAGGACTAGTAGGAGGCTTCCCATTGCTAGTTTATCATTATGAGGTGGAATCTAGTCAGTGCGCTTCTCTCTGACTGGCCTACACAAATAATACAACATTGCAGCAGGGTGCGTGCATCATTCCGTCCCATAGATTTTTCGTAAGTGGTCACTGATGCCCCCCGCCCACCTCCTGCACCTGCTGGTCTACCGTCTAGGAGTGTAGTAGACAGTAGTCATCGGTGAACCCGCTGCCGCTTGAAGCCTTGATAGCGCCAGAAACATATTGCTCATGAACAGATCCAGACATCTCTGGAATTTCGGAGACAGCGACGAGCATTCTTCGCCTGTACGTAAGCGCTGTATTAGAACGAACAGAATGAAAAATCTCAAAAACTCTCGCGACGCACAGTTGAGTTGGAAGTAGTTGCACGCGCACTCTCAGAGTCAGACGTCTCAGAAGACTCGGCGATGACTTCCCAAAATCTAAGAAATAAGAAGAATCATCCAAGAATGTTTGAATCCAAGACATCATACAGTCTAACATACAATAAAAGACTGACAAGGCAAGGAAACCTTACCCATTGTGTCTAGCATTTATCACACGTCTCGTCGAGCACTGTTCACTCTTGAAGGTGCGTCCTGAACGAGAGTAACTTCCCCTGGATGTATAACTGCCGCTTAAGTACAAACCAGATTATTGGTCTTTAATCTTTTTATATTCAGAGGACACAATACTCTTTAGATAATCAATTCATAGAATTATTAATTAATGCTTAGTATTTATGGCTTTAATTTGCGCACACCATAGGGAAAAAATCACATCACAAGTGGTCAGGGAAATTGCGGCAAAACTCAACGTGCGGGGCTGACTGCCGCAACCGACCTCCCCGGGTGAAAGTCTATCACGAGAAAACCGAAAATATGTACACTCCACGTGGAACGAAATCTAGGGCCAAATCGTCGCCATTTACTCCAAGTCGGAGTTCGAGACCGAACAGACAGTCTGGTCTCTTCCAAACGCCTACTAGACAGGCGCGACAGTCGCTCGTCAAGCAAGTACCATTTTATAAAGTATTAGTATTACTATTTTACGCAGAAGCAGACACATGCGTCATGACTCATGGCAAGAACCATGAGCATGGGCCCAGTAAAGCTGCTCTTTGTACTTGAAGTCAATATATATTATTCATTAATTGATTTCCTCATGTTGTAGGACTCCTGGTGCCAATCGTTCCCTACAGACGTCGCAGATTTGGGAGGAGACGACACTGCATCGCGTGGAGCGATATGGCCTTGCTCTTCCTGTCCTTATCACTGAAGCTCTCACATCTGCTGATCGTAAGTGGAAACTGTAGCAACACCATAATTATTTGATCTTTAGAATTGATAAAACCCAGAACGGACCAATCCCCACCTAACAATTAACATATCACTGACGCTGAAATGGTCGTTGTAACCAACATTTCCGGACACTGTACCCGAGTTTTGAAATCTCGGCCGTACAGTCACGTGACTCGCACGTCCGGGGAGTTGTGCTAAGATCCGGCCGCGTTAATGTATCTGCGATTTGTGACAAACGTCTTGCTCGGCGATACTGTACTCCATGCACCATAATGGTCCGCGTGATTCGGGTGTAATCTTAAGCTAAACGACGTTTATAAATGTCCGTTCTCGCGAGAAATGCCGAGATTTGAAACTCGGGTACAGTGTCCGGAAATGTTGGTTACAACGACCATTTCGACATCACTGACCGGTACTGGTAGTGAATGTGAATTTAGATATTTAACAAGCAGCTAATGACAAGCTTGCTTCCCCTGTTTTAGGCTGTTAATCTTTCATAGAGGTGTGCTGTGTTGCTTTTCAGTGTACAGTCTGGAAGAAAGCTGTTGATGAATTTTGATAATTTGTGGATTCAAAATTGTGAGAATGATTCAATGAAACATGCATACAGTGGTGTGTAGTGAAAACAAAGCAGTGTACTTTCTAATTATGAAGCACAGAGGAACTTGCTTTTTATTCTAATGTACTAAAATCCCTTACAGT
>JAWQFJ010022752.1:0-42736 GCA_034096865.1 Theodoxus fluviatilis | reverse complement strand
GATGCCCTCCCTTCTTCTCTTAAGATTGGCGACTGTGATGTGGAGTTCGTTCCATCAGTTAGGAACCTTGGTGTTACCTTAGATTGTCATCTCAATATGTCGGAACACGTCAGGAACACATGCAAGATCGCCTACATGCACATCAGACAGATCAGTGCAATTCGTCATCTTCTCACACAAGAAGCTACTCAAACTCTCGTCTGTGCTTTCATTCTTTCACGCCTCGACTACTGCAATAGCCTTCTTTCCGGTTGCCCTAAGTATCTCGTGGATCGGCTCCAAAGAGTCCAGAACTCTGCTGCTCGCCTCATCTGTAAAGTTAGAAAGTCTCATCACATTACTCCTATCCTCCACTCTCTTCATTGGCTACCAGTCTCTGCTAGGATCCAATACAAAACCTCCTGCCTCTGCTTCAACTCTGTCTCTGCTGTCGCTCCTCTCTATCTGTCTCAACTCCTTCACATCTACACACCATCTAGACAACTTCGCTCTTCTTGCGACACTCGCATCTTCAAAATTCCATCCGTTAGGTCAAAAACATTTGGTCAGCGTACTTTTTCATACCAGGGTCCTACCACCTGGAACGGACTCCCCTTCTCAGTGCGTCATGCAAACACTGCAGCTTCCTTTCGGTCAAATCTGAAAACCCACTTGTTCTCTAAGTCCTATTGAAAATATTTCGTACTTGCTGAATGTTTCAGGCTCATGTTCAGGCTCATGTTTGTATATAATGCATGTGTGTGTTTCTTCACGTGTAGGATGCATGTTGTATTATAACGTGCGTATGTGCGTTTCATGTCCAGGCTCAAACTGTATGATAATGTGTGCGTGTTTTTGTGTGTGTGTGTGCGCCTAGAGCTCCACTATGTACTTTTTTGACTGTGTGGAGGAAGTGCGCCTTATAAATAAACATATTATTATTATTATTATAATCCATGCACTTACGCATTCATTTTTAAAGATCTCACGGAAAATAAAGCAAAACCTTTGCGCAAACTGCAAGCTAAAAGGAAACGTTCAGTATTCTCTGGCATGTGCCTTTCCCTGACATTATTGTGATTCATTTTTTTTATCCACAGCATACTACTACAGCAGACAC
This sequence comes from Theodoxus fluviatilis, assembly GCA_034096865.1. Lineage (NCBI taxonomy): Eukaryota > Metazoa > Mollusca > Gastropoda > Cycloneritida > Neritidae > Theodoxus > Theodoxus fluviatilis. The sequence continues at coordinate 41,637 of JAWQFJ010022752.1, read as the reverse complement.
AAGCGACGGAGCCTTTCCACACATACTTATCATGAAAGAATGCATTCTGTGGGCCTCTGGTTCAGCTTGTTACCGCCTTTCATCTAAGACAGTGTCCATGCCTGTTGAAGACTTTGTGTAAGCGGAAGTCTGAAAACCATGGGCAACAATGAGAGTAACCCTCGAACCCTGCCTGTCACAGGCTTGCGTAGCAGACTGAACAGAGAGCCTCAGAGTCTTGGCAACAATGCGGACAGACGTCAGGGCATTAGTAACCATGTAAACCCTGGCCTTCAAAGCAAGGGAGATGGCCAAAACGTGGGCTCTGATAGATTCATCGGTAAGACTGCAAATGAAAGTGATAGTGTGGGCGGTAGTGTAGACGCCCGCTCTCAGAGCATAGGAAACGGTGAAAACTCAAGCTCTGATCGACTCGTGGTTGACAACGCAAAGCAAAGTCAGCAAAGTATGAGTAACGGTATCAACAGTGACCTTCAGAGCGTGCGTAAAGGTCTAAATATAGCGTCTGATGAATTCCTGGATGATAGCGCACTGAGGAGCCCTCGGAGTCATGGCAACGATGTAAACACCTGCTTTCAGAGTGTGGGTAACGGACTGAACGAAAGTCCTGTTACTCGTACGGGTATCGGTCAATACACAAGGCATGGAGGAGGCAGGCGTATCAGTCCCGACTCGGAACCTGGCAACAGCGCGGGTAGAAGTGAAGAGAGCAGTGGCATTGGGACTCGCTGGTACAAAGATCCACCGAAAGGCTCCATCAGCAATCAAACCACGATGGAGGCTTCACCTGGAACTAGCAAGGATGACAACGTTGAGAGGGGGCCTACTCAGACTGCTGACGTCAGTGGCTCGAAAAGCAAGCCGGACACAGACCTTGGGATGGCCATGGATTTCGAAGCTTGTGGCGAAGCGGTCAAGTTGTTCAGCAAGACCGACACTGCCGCTGCTTCTGGTTCCGAGACCTCCCCATCGGCTGTCGTTGAGTCCACTCGCACAGCTACGGGTCATGCGACAAAACATCAACCAGACACATCCAACTCCACATCCTCCGTTCAGACTATTCCTTCCACAGCTGTCTCAGCCCCCAAGGGAACCCAGGTGGATGCCTCGCTCAATACGGCCAACGTTGCAGTGCCGACAGTCGTAGCTGCAGGTGTGGAGGTACCAAACAAGTTCGACACAAATCTTGGGATGACCAAAGGTGTCCCAGCGTCTGGTGAGGCGAGCAGGTCCTTCACCAAAACTGAAGCAGTCGCTACATCTGCTTCAGATGCCTCCCGAGCAATTGGTGACTCCTCTGGCACAGCTTTGAGCAATGGGACATCACATCAATCACACGCATCCAACTTGACATCCACTATTCAATCCAAGCCTGCCGCACCTGCCACAGCCGCCAAGATGCCTCAGGTGGACGACTCACTCATCAAGGGCAACGCTGCTACGTCGACAGTCGTTGCTTCCGGTGAAGACTGGGCTCTCCAAAGAGAGAAATCCACAAACGCTGGCTCTGCGCAGGACCGTGACCAGGGCAAGCTTTGTAGCGTGCACCCCAGGCAGCACGTGTCCGTGTGGTGTGTCACGTGCCGTGTGCACGTGTGCAAAGCGTGCACCGCGACGGAGCACGCGCTGCACGAGCTGGATGACGTCACTTCCTCGGAACACTACGATCAAAGGAGGAGGGTGCTCCAACAGGCGGAAGCGGATGTGACGCGGTGGATGGACCAGCACGCCGTCCTTGCTGATGATCTGGTTGCCATACAGACCGCCATCACACGGGAAAAGGAGGCCGCCGTCAAAGCTGTTCAGGAGAAAGTGAGTGGGTTTGGAGTGTGTCTATGTGTGCATGCGTGTGTGTGTGTGTGTGTGTGTGTGTGTGTGTGTGTGTGTGTGTGTGTGTGAGTTGAGTCATTGTTTTCCTTTCTTGTAATTTCGTCGATAACTGAAGTGACTGGTATTTTTTCGATGCTGTTTGAAGATTATTTTTTTGTATAACTTTTTCCTTCACATAGCATCTGTTTGCCACCTCTTTCTTTCTTTCACTCCCTCCCTTCCCTTTCCCTTTCCCCTCTCCCTCCAATCACCAAATATACTATACTACATTCTACACACTACAATGCACGTACTGACATGTATTTCCTGCTGAAGTGGGGAACATTAAGTAACTCCGACCATAAGCATATATTTCTCTTCATTACTTGTTTCACCTCTGAAGCCTTTAGAACTTGTCTGAGGCTGTCCCCTGTGTGACTGCTGCAGGTGGAGGACGTGGTGGCGGCGGTGCGGGCAGCAGGGGAGCGGGCCGTGGTGGACCTGGAGGGGCAGGCGTCCTCCCTCCTGCAGCCCCTGGCACAGCGTCGACGTCAGATGGAGGAGTGGCGACGTCACGCCTCTGACGTCACGGCCTCCTCCAAGGAGCTGCTGGAGTGTGCGGAAGGCGTCCAGCTTGCCTCCGTGTGTGATGTCGTCACCCGCAGACTGGATGAGCTGTTGGCTACTGGAAATCGACTCGCCACAGGCCCTATGGGACTGACCGCCGGAGGTCACTTCTGGCCGGAGCTGGACCTTGCAGGAGTGTTGGACGGCGTGTCCACTTCTGTTCCCTGCTACGTCATCCGCCGTCTCCATGGCAATGAGTTCATTCCGGCGGTGGCTGGAAGAAGGAGAGCGCAGACATCCAGTATGAAGCCAAAGGAAGCGAACCCCGCACCAGTGACATCAAACACAAATGTCGGTGAAAAGGATCGGGGCTCACAGGCCTCCGAGGCGAAATCGAAGAGCGGGTGTTCTGATGGCCGCTCAGCAGCAGAAGATCCTGCAGGCTCAAGACCTGTCTTTGCTGCAGCTGCACCTGAGGAATCCGATCAGGAATCCTCCATCACGGAGGCAAGCAGTTCCATTTCTGAGCACAGCGACGCTGACTCCGACGTTTCCCTGCGGTGCAAGACGATCTGGTCGAAACACGTAAAGGAGTTCAAGTCTGACGAGTACGACTGTCTCATCCGATGCCTGTGCGTGGACCCAGCCCGTGGACAGATCATTGTTGGGGACCTGGAAAACGAACGACTGCAGCTGTACAGTCCGGAAGGCGAATTTGTGAGACAGCAGTACTTGTCGGGTTGTCCGTGTTCGGCCGCTCTCGGCTCCTCTGCTCTCGTCGTTGTGGCGGAGGAGAAGATGTACTTCTACGAAGCGCCGTGCTGGCGCCTGAAAAGAAAGGTGAAGATTCCTCACGTTGTGGCTGAAAACGACGCCCCTGCGCCCACCATGGTTTCTGCCCTCAGTGATTCGACCTTCGTCGTTGGCAACCTTCAGGGGAACCTACTTCTTTACTACGACTCCGACGGCAGGCTCCTCCAAACGACAATCTGCCCCGTGCAAAGACCCATCCTCTCCATCAGCGAAGACCACGAGAGGAACCTGCTGATCTCCAGCTGGAATGAGGCGGCCGTGGTGAAGGTCTCACCTCAAGGTAGAACACTGAAGATATTCAGAAAAAACCGGTTTGCAAAATCTGGCTGGCACCCCAACTTTGCCGTGACCACTAGGGATGGTTTCGTAGTCGTGGCCGACTACAGATACAACGATGTTGTTGTGTTTGCCGCCGATGGAAATGTCGTCCTGAAGGAGAAGTTGCCAAAAGTGAAAAACCCTAGGAACCTTGCCTACGACCGAGTCAGAGACAGAATCATCGTCAGCAACGACGAAGGCTCGATGGCTTGCTTGCAGCTCGTGCACCAGGGACGCTCTGGGGCAGTCTCAAGAAGTAATGCGCCATCCGTCACGAGCAGTCTCCTCTCTGCGGATGACTCTGAACAGGAGCCGTTCACGGCGATCTCTAGCACCGAAGCATTTGAACTCAAGAACTTCATAACAGAAGAGAACATTGGTGCAGCACGTCGACGGAAGAAGGACGGATCGCCATTTAGTGACAGAGAGAGTCCACGTTCAAATTCGATTGCGTCTGAATCAGCGGATGCCGCACCCCAGTTCAAATGTTGGTCTGACATCTCAACTGAGACAAAACCTGCTGGCTCAGATCCAGGAATCGTCACAAAGCCTGACTCCACTCAAGGGAGCCCGGCAAATCTGGTTGATGTCACGAACCCTCAGCAGTCTCAAGAGAAAGTGACATCCTCAAGCCAAGTGGTCTATGACCCTCGAGAGCGCCGCCTGTACGTCAGCATCCCCGAGGACACTCTTGCTTCCCTAGGTCTCCTGGAGACATTTCTCAACAGTCAAGGCAAAATGGCTGAAGCTGACGCACCGGTTTTGTTCTCGGGTCATGCAGAGAGCAAGCGAGCAGTGGGCGATACCACTTGCCCCTCAGGCAACGACTCCCATCTGGCGGACTCGATAAGACCTAACGTATCCGTAAAAGGAGCTGAGCCACTCCAAAAGAACATTTCAGCGTCTCCTTTGCAACAGATCTCGAGCGCTTCTCCAGGGAGGATGACGGCAGCTCTGGATGAAGAAACTTTGACAAGCATAATGCAAGAGGTCGAGAAGCACACAAGGGAAATCCTGTCCGGCCGCGCCTATGTCACCCACGACATCCAATCTGCGGGGCAAGTTGATGATCCTGAAAGGATTCCACTTGCGGGAGCGAAGCCCGATGTTGGGGGCAAAAGCGAAACCATCCCTAACACAAGTCTTTACTATTCAAGCTTCACAGTCCAGTGGGTAAAAAATGTCCAGCAGACCAGCAGTGACGGCAAGAAACCTCTCATCTGTGCCATGACCTACAGCGCGTTCAGGAGGAGGATTGTCTTCGCGGACACGGCCAACTCCACCATTAGGCAGTACGGAGAGACTGGAGACTTTGTAAAGTTGCGGAGGCTGGGGGAGAAAGCTCTGACCTGTCTCTGTTTTGGTGATTCCGACCTGTCCGCCGCCGTGGTATCGGGTAAGTTCTGCCTTCTGGAGAACAGTAACTATACGCAGGTGAGGACAGTGCCTATTGCGATCAGCCTGGGTGACTCAAGTGACAAAGCGCCTCTCGTGGCTGCTCTTGGGCCAGACACCTTCGCCCTGTGCCGCCTTCAGAACGACTTTGCAGTGGTCTACAACAAGGATGGCATGATGGTCTGCGTGGTTAATTGCCCTGCAAATCTCCCTATCTCGTCTGTGGCCACTGGCGAGGAAGGCCGCCTCCTCCTGTGCAGCTCTGGCAGCCACACTGTTGTCCTGGCGGTTCTGGAAGAACAGGGGATGCGCTCGCTGCGTGAGGTCCGCGTTGCCTCACCCCGCAGCGCTGTCATGGACAAAAACGGCTTTGTCGTCATCATCGATGGCGAGGACGACGCGCTGGTCGTCTTTGACCCCGATGACAAACTCGCTCTGAGGTACAAGTTGACGGAGGTTGACAAACCAGCGTTCCTTGCCTATGACCACGCTTCTGATTTGATCCTTGTTGCCAATGAACCCGGCACTTTTGCAAGCCTCAAGCTGAAATACTCTCTCAAAGACATAAGCAAGAGTACCCACGGAACTTTCGGGAAGGGAGAGGTGGCACAGCCGCTTGTGCCGGTCGATATGTCCTATCTGTTGTCCAAGTCCAAAGGGCAGCCCTCCGGCAGTGAAATCCCTTCCTCCGACAGTTGGTCATTGTCCAGTTGGAACTCCCTGCACAGTGACTCTGTTGCCTCCACTTCATCAGCTGCAGGTGCCATGTCAGGCTTGAGCGACTCCTGGCCCCAGGCTATATCTGCATTTCCGAGACAAGCGTCTTTGGGAGCGAAAACGTCTTCCTCACAGATCAAGCTCAAAACGCTCTGGATGAGACAAATAGCTGCTGTTGGCAGTGAAGCAAAAGAGCCACTCATCTGCGCGCTGACGTTCAACACCCACTCTCGAGAGGTCATCGCCAGCGACACGGCCAACCAAGCTCTCAATCACTACGATGCCCAAGGTGACTTTATCGGTCTGCATAGGTTCTATGGCGGAGCTCCAACCTCCATAGCTTGCGGATCGACCACGGCGGCTGCTGTCCGCTCTGGCAAACTCCTGTTTCTGGAGACAGAAACCTACACGGTGAAATCCATCATGGAGATCCCCGGCTGTCAGGGGAAGTCAGCCTCCACGGCTCCTTTGGTGACCACGCGCTCTGACGGCTCCTTCGCCCTGGCCAGGCTGGCAAATAACAAAGTCAACTACGTGGACTTGAATGGTCGCGTGACCTTCACCTTGCAGAGCGCGGCGCGAGCACCCGTGACCTCCTTTGCCTCTGACCCGGAGGACAACCTGCTGGTGTCCAGCCTGGGATCCGGCAGCGTGGTGCTGTTCCCGAAGGGTGGGGGCAGGGTGCAGCGGTCAGTACCCTTGGCTCAACCCATGGCCGCCGTCCTGGACAGACACGGCTTTCTGGTGGTCATCGACGGCGCCGACGGCAACCTAGTGGTCTTCTCGCCCAAGGACAGGCTCCTGCTGCGCCACCAACTGCCTGGCCTCCCCAACCCTGCATTCCTGGCCTACGACGAGGGTCAGGATCGGCTGTACGTCGCCAGCGAGTCCGGGGCGCTGACCTGCCTGTCTCTGAGGTAGGCCGTTGGAGGGGAGAGACGTAATCCGTGACAGGAGGGAGATATACAACGCACAGGTCCACTCGCTGTCCCCTTCACCAGCCCGAAGCCCTGACTGCTGAACTTTCAGAGTCTGTTGCAATGGATTAGTTTAGGTTGCTCGCCTGCTTGCTTTCGAAGTTGGCGCATTTGAGAAGTGACTGTGTTCTAGCGAGAGGACGGAAGTACAACAAACGGTCGCAGTCGCTCGATGACGCCTCCTCAATAGCTGGCAGCCCTGGCCCCTAGGCTTACGTGTCCTGCTCCAGTAGAATAGTATGAGTGGGCATTTGGCCTGCTTGTTTCTCAGTAGGGTGTTGAAGGATGGATGGAGTTTCACGGCCTATCAGCCTTTGTAGGCTATGTAAGGCCATTAATCACGATGATAACTAGAAGAGTTCCAAGTGGGTGCAATTCAAGTCACAATGTCCCTGTTTATTCGCCTCCTATGAATCGTGTAGGGAGACATGGTGGATCTATTATTTAACCCCTAACCCACAGGGGGCGGCGTTGAAGGAAGAGAAACGTGTTCCTCCCCAGAGGGTTGTGTGTGTTTTGGAGGCTGTGAGCCCAATGGGAAAGTTCACATTGGATCCACGTTGGTTATGGCGATCTGTTCCTCTGTTGTGCCTATTACATAAACTCGAAACGTCGCAGTTTTTCTGACGTGCTACTTCCAATGAGAACAGAGCACACATGTGTTATATTTGCAGTGGCTGACTGCTTGTTCTTTGAGAGTGCGACATGCCGAGTCCTAACATACATATGATGTGTTTTTCTCGATAAGGAAACCGTTGGTTTACACGTATCTCGCATCTCGGCGAAGATAGCGTGTGCTTGATAAACTCTTGGTCAACCAGACTATCCCAGGCTTCGGTTATGGTGCAGTGTAGTTTCTGTCGAGATAAATCGCTCGAGGTTTTCCATTGTCTCCTTGAGGGTGTGGTGTGTTTCACTTCACTTCATTTGTGCCCGCAATGCCGGCTTTCGGCATGTAGAGCAGGAACAAAGGATCGCCACTCCTGTCGGTTTTGAATGATGCTCCAGGATTCCTTCCTGATCTTGAGCTCCCCCTTCACTGTTCGGCGCCAGGTGTTCTTTGGTCTGCCCCTCTTGCGTCTGCCCACTGGTGTCCAGTGAAGGGTTGTGCGTGGGATGCTGTCTGGCTCACGTCTGATGACATGCCCTATCCAACTCCATTGCCTCCTCGTGATGATTGTTCCCATGTCTTCTTGGTGGCAGCGGGCGAGTTGTTGTTGGTTGGAGATGGTGTTTGGCCAGAAGATTCGCAGGATCTTTCTGAGGTTCTTTGTGTGGAAGGTTGACAGCATGGTGATATCTCTCTCTGTCATTCTCCAGCATTCACTGATTCAGAACAGTAGAGTTGGGTGGAGAGAACAGCTCTGATACAGTCTGAGCTTAGTTTTTGTGCTGTATTGAGCTGACTTCCAGATGTTATTCGGCATCCTGAAGGTATTTCTGGCTTTGCTTAGGCGATTCTTGATGTCACTGCCCGTTCATCCATCATGTCTGACGTGATGTATTTCCTTGGTCTGTTAACTTGACTTGACTTGACTTGACTTGACTTGACTTGACTTTTACGACGTTTGAGGCCTTTTGTGAGGCCTGTTCGACGTTCCATGTGATAAACTAACTTTGCTGCAATGCGTGGCGGGCTAACTACTAGATCTATTGCATATTTTGGCATTCTGGTGTGTAGAGGGTGGGGAGATCTTTCCAGTGTTCGTCGAGTGCAACTTTGAAGTCATGGACTGAGGCAGCTGTGACAACTGCATCTGGTAGGTTATTCCAGGTTTTGATGATACGTTGTGAGAAGAAGTTCTTCCTGATGTTCAGCCGAAAGCTGTCTTTATGGAGTTTCAGCGAGTTTCCACGCAATTTAGTGTTGCTGGACAGCTTGAACGTTGGTTTCTGCACATCGTAGTAACCATGGAGGTATTTGTACACCTCTATCATATCTCCTCTCTTGCGTCTGTGCTCCAGGGTTGGGAGTTTGAGTGCTCGGAGTCTCTCTGGGTACGTCTTGTTTCTGAGTGATGACAGCAGTTTGGTTGCCCTACGCTGAACGTCCTCGATGTCACTGCATAGCGTTTTCATGTGTGGTTGCCAGACACAGTGGCCGTACTCCAATCTGGGTCTCACCAAGCTTTTGTACAGCAGGACGAAGGTCTGCTCTGTCAGATAGTCGAAAGACCGGCGGATGACTCCAATGACACGGTTTGCCTTCGATGTTGCATGTGCTACTTGGTCCTTGAAGGATAAAGTGCTGTCAATCATCACTCCGAGGTCCTTTTCTGCACCACTCTCCGCAAGCTGCAATCTCTGGGGTTTTCCATCAGCATCTTTACTGTTCATGAAGTATGTCGCTTGTGTCTTTTTGGACCCCATCTTCACAACACTGCATTTCTGCGGGTGGAACCAGTGGAAGTATTTTTTGTTTTGTCGAAGAAACGATGTGTTCACCAGTTCAATTACGGAAACGATGCATTATCACTTGTCGTGATCAGCTGAACAGAGAAAGGCTAGGATGGGTATATATGTGATACGTATTCGACGTCTAGGACATTTTGGGGAGTTCTTGATGAGGGCAAGACTTTTGTGAAGGTTGTCGAGTTTCTCTCAAGTGTCAATAAGAAAAAAAGCCATCCGAAAACATTGTTGAATAACTCATTCAGTCTGCGTGAGAGCAAGAACACTACATGTAGAGTCCCTCAGGGGGAGATCACGCGAGGTGAGAATGGGGAGGAAGGGGAAGTTGACGGAGACAACCGATTTTTACAAACATCTTATCATTAGTGTATGTAAATTAATTCACCCATTTACTTGATTTGCATTTTTAAAGGGTAAAAAACAGGAAAGAAAGATAAAAGGCAAAAAGCAAGCAAACACATAATCTCGAAACGAAGAAACAAATATCTGCCCTACCTTTTCACTCATTTGTGTTAAAGCCGGTGAATTTTGATTTCGTCGACTTGTAACAGTGTTAGTGAGGATTCCAAAATGTTTGTGAGAATGGTGTTCTATATTTTCCGTATTTTTACAATACGGTTGCTTTTTATAACTTCTTCGGCATTAGTAACAACCTAATGTTACTTGTCCTGTCTGATGGGAAACACATCTCTATGGTTAAACTGTTTAACTGGTCGCAACAGTGGATCGCCATCTGCTACTTGAGAACGGCTGTTATTTTTTAAATCTCCAGTCGCTGGTTTAGGTTCTCTCCTTGTAGTTGCGTGGCGGCCTGCAGATGCGTTGTTCAACATTGCAAGGATTCTGCTATTGCTTTCTTCGAAAAGGTGCTTGATGTGCATTGCCCTCTCCCACTCAGGAACAAAACCGGGTACATGGGGGTGGGGGCAGTTAAACTACAGTCTGATGAACTCTAGGTGCAACTTTGAGCTAGCATCAGGTTGGACTGCTTCCCAGGAACTGGAAATGGTGCTTGTTACTAAACATATGTGTATTCTTTTTGACTGTAAATGTTTGTCTGCTAGTAAAGATTGAAGTTTTGGTTTTATATAGCATACTTTCACTGACAGTTCCGTTCTCGGACATGGTGCCTGATTTTCATTGCCTCCTCCCACCCAGGAGCAAAACCCGGGTGCATGGGTGGACAGCTAAACTGCTATCCAATGAACTCTGAGTGCAGCTTTGAGCTGGCTGCAGGTTTAACTGCTCCACAAAGAGTGGAGAGAGTGCTTGTTACTGAACATAAATGTATTCCTTCTCATCATAAATGTTTGTCTGCTAGTAAAAAGTGAAGTTTTGGTTGTATAAAGCACATTTTCACTCACATCTAGGGCTGAAATCGCTATACACTCTGCCTTTGATCGGTGGACCACTTGGTCAGTCAACTGCTACCGAGAACTGATCATCCGACTCGTTGACCAAAGGGGCTGTGTGTACAGCGCTTTGGCGACTCCTGTGCAGTTTGAGATCGCTGTAGAAACCATTACTTCATCTTTACCTTTGTGTATCAAAGGTGTATATATGTGGTGGGCTTGGCTTGCAATGACGTTCGATAAGAACTGGATCTGTTGTTGTGGGGATATTCCACTCCAATGTGTTGGCATCAGGCTTGAAGATAACACGGAATGGTTAATGATTTGTGCGTTACTTGGAGTCCTAAATGTTTCACCAGAAATATCGTCTGCCGCGATTCTACTGTAATCGGTCACATTGTACTCAGTCACAGAGTTCTCTATGCATGTACGTATAAGTAGAATTGATTGGAGTAGTAATCATGGTGATGTCAGTTTTTGATTTCAATGGCATCGAACCAGACATTGTACCCGAGAAGTTCTGCAACAATAGATAGTAATAAATGGTGGAATGGTACCAATGAACTTGAGTGAAAGCTCCTTTATGTCACTAAACTCTTACTCTTCCAACATTTTCTATTCTCCCATTCTTCCCATTTTCTTGCCGAGCTTACAAGTTGCTGACGAATATCCTTTGTTGAATTTTTTTAAAAGCATGATGCCTGCTACCTTTCGTCTACATGCCTAACAGTTTTCTATGTGAAACTGAAAAGAGAGTGAATAGCGCAAAGCTGTTTTGGCTTCGTTCCAAATAGAATGAATAAAAAGGGGATGAATGGAAAGGAATTAGTGAAAAATAAGAACCACTTTCATGGCTTTGCACATCTTCATCACCTCAATCTATATTTGTCTTCCACGTTGCTGTTCCTGTGCCAATCATTTTCCTTATTGTTCGAAATTTGGTATGAAGCCTTATCTTTTGTTGAGACATTCCAGTCACTGCATCTCTTTCCCCCCACCCACCCCCTTCTCTGTCTCTGTCTGTCTGTCTGTCTGTCTGTCTGTCTGTCTGTCTGTCTCTCTCTGTCTCTCTCTCTCTGTCTCTCTCTCTCTGTCTCTCTCTCTCTCTCTCTCTCTCTCTGTCTGTCTCTCTGTGTGTCTCAAAATAATTGTCAACAAAAATAATTGTCTTCAGAAATGGTGGTTATTTAGCGAGCCATGAGAAGTGGTATCTGGGTACAGAGAAAATTGAGACTGTCAATGAATACAGATATCTTGGAGCATTGTTTACCTCGAGACTGTCCGTCAGTATGTTACAGTCTGATCTTGTATGTAGAGCAAAAGCAGGTATGATCCAACTGACAAAATACTTAAGAAGATTGGGAAATATTTCACCGGATGTGTATTTCACAATGTTTACAACGCAGATACAGCCTGTACTTTTGTATACATCAGAGCTGTGGGGCCTATTTAGCCGTTCGGTAGTGAGATCTGTACATCTACAAGCCATTGAAAGATTTCTTAATGTTCCTTCGCAAGCTCCTAACTTAATGATGTATGGTGAAACTGGAAGATATCCACTGTACATCAATGCAACGCTACGTGTTAATAAATTTTGGTTACGTGTGTTAAAGATGGATGCTACTCGTTACCCTTACAAAGTTTATAAGATGATGCTTCTCTCAGGAAATTACGATAATTGGGTAGACAAAATAAAAGAAGTATTGTACAGATATGGATTTGCGGATGTATGGTGTAGTCAGAATGTGCAAAACGAGCCGAAGTTTTTGTTAGAGATCAGAAAGCGCCTTATCATTGAATACAGAAATGTATGGTCATATTCATTGGCAGGGAGCGGTAGTCTATACGAGTTCTACATATCCTTCAAGACAGACTGGATGAGAGAGAAGTATTTGTATATATTGGATAAAAAAAAGTTTTCCGAGATGTGTATGTGCATTTTAGGACAGGGTTTAGCAACTTGTTCACTCACAAGTATAGATTTGCAAAAGAACGGTCTGAAAATGCTTAACTATGTCCAGCTTGCTATGAAGATGACGAAAGTGAAAAGCATTTGTTGTTTGAATGTCCTGTCTATGAGGATCTGCGACGAATGTACTTTTCCAAGTTGGTGACGAATACCAAACCATGTGATGTTAAGACACTCTTGTCACTGGAAGAGCCAAAAGCAGTACGCACGGTTGCTATGTTTCTGTATTATACGTTTAAGAGAAGACAAGAAGCGATTTGTATTGGGGTGGCCGATGAGGCATATTATTTGTAACCGAGTTGTGATGGGCCGGTGGCCTCACAAGAATAAACCATTCGTTCGTTCGTTCGTTCGTTCTCTGTGTGTCTCTCTCTGTCTCTCACTCTCATTTGTATATGATATGTATAATCTTTCACACTGATGGGTCGTCGACCGCCAATACAGAATCAACCAATTTCTCTTTCTGTCTCCGTCTGTCTGTCTGTCTGTCTGTCTGTCTGTCTCTCTCTCTCTCTCTCTCTCTCTCTCTCTCTCTCTCTCTCACCCACCCACACCTGCACCCTTTTATACGCACACACGCGCGCGCGCGCACACACACACATGCACACACGCACGCATACAGACATATCTCTAAGGATGCATTCGTCTTGGACACGCTTTCTCGTTGGCCCGTTTCCTACAAGTAAGAAAATTTGTATACTCACTCATGCCATTTTCATTTGGCAAGCAAACCATCAACTTCTTTCCCTGTTTACTTAAGAGCTTGAGTGCGCACGCGCTTTATATAACCTCGGAGTCTTCGAGGAGCTTTTTTTTAAGAACTCTATGTGGTTTTTGCTCCATCATGTCTTCATAAATGATCATTCTTGAAATAAAATGTGAATAATCAAAAAGGAGTGTGTCTTTGTTGTCTTCATTCATTCATTGTGTTTGTGTGACTTATACAATGTTGTAAACTACCGGGTTTGGGAAAGTACTTCTCGTACAAAATCATTACTGGCAATGCACCCATTCCCCACACTGTCACTGGGAAGAGAGAGTTTGTCTGCAGTAGCTCTGGAACGATGATAGGGTGTTTGTCAAGCAGGTGTACAAAGGGAGACTATCCCCAGGATGGCTGAGATGTCTTCGTCGATGTCTACAGACAAAAGAAAGAGAGTACATGTGCGTGCGTGCGTGCGTGCGTGCCTGCATGTCTAGCGGCTTCAGCTGTGAGCTATACTCTACAAAATTGCATTTGAAGTGCCTGGCTACGCTTTATCAGAGGCGGAGAGAGAGAGAGAGAGAGAGAGAGAGAGAGAGAGAGAGAGAGAGAGAGAGCGCACTACCATACAAGAAATAACGAGAACACATGGATGCTTTTCGACCAGTTGCTTTTATTTACAAATGATACAACAAAGCGCTCTCTACTCATCACTGGCTGTCCACACTGCTCAGTTTCGGCGCCTTCGCTGTCGATGCGTTTGAGAATTCACAGCAAGCAAAAGCGTTGAAGTGGACTTGTAAGTTTCTCTCATGAACGCGTGTACACATATACAGTGGCATAAACACACCTCGTTCTCGGCCTTTTGGACTTACGTACAGGATATTCGTGGAGAGAGAGAGAGAGAAAGAGAGAGAGAGAGAGAGAGAGAGAGAGAGAGAGAGAGAGAGAGAGAGAGAGAGAGAGAGAGAGAGAGAGAGAGAGAGGGAGGGGGGGGGAGAGGAGAGAGGGAGGGAGGGGAGAGGGAGAGAGAGGGAGGGAGGGATTGAGGGAGAGAGAGAGAGAGAGAGAGAGAGAGAGAGAGAGAGAGAGAGAGAGAGAGAGAGAGAGAGAGAGAGAGAGAGAGAGAGAGAGAGAGAGAGAGAGAGAGAGAGAGAGAGAGAGAGAGAGAGAGGAACATGTGAGAAAGCACAAGCTACATACATGTATAATTCGATTCAAACTGACTGCAGGTCGTGTCGAGTACAATTTACCTTGATTTATGACCCTGCATGAGAAACAAAACTAAAGTTGGCAAAAACAGTTTTTGAGCAAACGCCGTGAAAAGTCATCAGCGCATTATGTTATGTAATGGATTTCCTGAAGTTTACATGACTGTTTTTTTTAAAGTTTTCTTTTACATTTTTCACCTTAGAGCATTATGGTTTCTTTTTATTCTGGAAGATATGCATGAATGAATAACTAATATTGTGGTTGAAACATCTCATTTTACCTAAGTTGGCCTCGTTTCCCCATGCACGGTGACATGTTGTCAACTGCTGGCAGCAGTCAGGCTGTCAGATCGAACACAGAATCAATACCCACTGTTTGCTTTCATCCACCAAGCCACGGTCTCTACCGGAGCATCTTCAGGTCGATACACACACTTTCACTGCACTCTTGTGTCTCTGCATGACGGCACTCGTGGTGCGCACAAATCTTGTGGGCTATGATCCAGGTCACTAGCTCTTTGAAAGAAAAACATCAATATGACCTCTTGAAATACCTCATGAAAACCCATCCCAACTCGACATTGCAAAATTAGTCTTGATGTTTTCAGGCATATTAAACTGTGTGTGTAACGAGACACAAAAAACAGAAGAAAAAACAAAAACCTCTGAGAAGAAAGTTTTCGTGAAATACTAGTTTCTACGAGTGAAGTTATTGATCTTTTGCTGGAATTTTCATCGGGATTTCCCTGCGTGAAAAGAATACATTTCTTACGTCATCCGAAGTCTACCACTAAAGACCAAAATAACGCGTCAACTACTTAGTCTGGACGGACCAGAATCTGTGTGTCCCGCAAAACAAAACAACAATAACAACAACAAAACAAACTTAAAAAAATAGTAAAATACAAGCCATCTGCCGCAACGAATGGTCAACGTAGACAGACTTACAAAATGCTTTGGAGATGATTTCTGTGAGTATGAAATCTTCATTTACTACTAGATTCCAAGGAAGGTTCTACAGCCTTAATATCTTGACTGTGCGAAAGCCACAGTCACACTCACAATGATACATTCTTATCCATGCATGTCCGTTGCCGTTATTCCCGCATGCGGTTGATGAGAAGATGAGTGAAATGCAAATAAAGATATAAACAAATGGCAGTTTCCTCTTCGTCAGCAGGTACCCAGACAGTCGAACGTGTACCCTGACATGCCTGGCGGTCAGTAAGTCTGTCACCATGCAGGAAGCTATTAAGTTGACTGCTGATGTGATAAATGGATTAGCACTTGAACAGATGCAATGTGTTGCTGACTTTGATGCGCAAGAGAATTGTGAAGAAGAAATGGCAGCGTATCGGCAAATTGTGTCCATTCAGATAATTTTTACACAGTTACAGAAATCAACGGGCCTTTCAGAATGAGTCACTGACAGTAATACGTTAAATAAGAGGACAGGAGCACTATAAAGAGGAAATAACTGCACGAGTGATCGTATGTGAGGAAACCAAACTAAACTGTCAAAAATGACAATAAGATTTTTCAACAGCAAAATTATTCAATTTTTCAGTTAAATACCTGAAAGAAGCGAGCATATATGCAGTGCATGTGACACTATTTTTATACTTAGCTTATAGCTACTCCACCCCCACTCCACCCACTCCCCCAAAAATGTCTTATGGTCTAATGAGGGCTTCGCTGACAGTTGGCTAGAAAACTAGTCCAGCAACTTTGTTATGCACGGCTCGTTGACTTGAGTTCCAATGCTGACGACGACTACAATGACGATAATAAGGACGTCGCCAACAATGACAAGAGGTCGATCGACACTTGAGAGTAGAAGGAAAGTGCACAAACTTAAGTCTTAACTCGAGGACAACGGCTACCGCGACGAATTGAGGGACCGCAATTTGGCGAAGTATGCATGTGCGTGCAGTCATGTTGAAAAGTGCTGGAAACGTCGATGTCATTGTGGAAGTTTCCAGCCACTTTTTTCCCTGCATATGCGTGCTTCTGTAAGAAATGTTACGTGTTATAACCATGTTTGCAAGTCACATTTCTTTTTTATTTTTTTATTTTTTTTTGGGGGGGGGGTGGGGGTGGTGGTGGTGGGAGGGATGGGAGTGGGGGTGGGAGTATCTGTTCTTGCAATTGTACTTTGAGTCGGCAGTGCTGAAATCGGCGCACATTTATAAAAATAAACACGATGACGACGATGACGACGACAAGGACGACGGCGATGATGAAAATGACGACGACGAGACAACGACGCCGATGATGATGATGACGACGACGACGACAACGACGCCGATGATGACGACGACGACAACGACGATGCGGTTGTTGTGCAAAATGCATTGGAGGACGACGGCCGTTTGGTCAAAGGGAGGCAACTCTGTAACCACGCGTACAGCCGCGTCAAGTTGAGGCATTGGAATAAGTGGGAAAACGTTACCTTCATATACGCAATTATCAACAACAAGTATTTAAAGTGGCTCGGTAACTGCTTTCTTTCCTTTACTACTCGGCAACAAAAGCATAGGAGGATGGAACATCTGGGTCTGATGTGTGTGTGTGTGTGTGCGCGCGCGTGCATGCGTGTGTACGCGCGCGCACGCATGCGTGTGTGCGTGCGCGTGAGAGAGCGAGAGAGACAGAGAGAGCGCGAGTGCTTTTCGTGATCAATGGCCTAACATAGCTTACAAAGGCTGATATGCTTTATATAATAATCACACACACACACACACGCACAAACGCACGCAAGCTAGCACGCACACGCCCACACACGCGCACACACACACACAAACTCACACACACAGAAACATACAGACACACACTCACACGCATACATATACACACACTCACACTCACACACACACACACACACACACACACACACAAACATACAAACACACACGCAAACACATACACACACACTCACTCGCACACACACGCACACACACACACACACACACACACACACAACCTGTCACCCCAATCCTTTTCTTTTCAGTGCCTCTATTCATACACTGCAGAGCTGTTTTCAGTGCGTAGTTATGTTCACCACCAGCGAAAATGAAACCCAAGTTGTGTCCGCTGTGAACGCCGGCTTAAGGGATGCGCAGTATGCGATATAATGTAAGCTCTGTGTCGGTGAACTCGCTTTTGTTTGCAACGACAGGCGCTACACCTGCGCCCCGAAGTCTTAAAGCCACTCCTCTCCTGATGGGTCTCGCGTGACTTGTTTATTTTCGGGGACACCTCTATATGCCCCCGTCTCTATATGCCCCCGTCTCTATATGCCCCCGTCTCTATATGCCCCCGTCTCTATATGCCCCCGTCTCTATATGCCCCCTGTCTGAGTGTGTTCTTCATGGCCACATAGGGTTAGGGTTAGGGTTAGGGTTAGGGTTAGAGTTAGGGTTAGGGTTAGAGTTATAGGGGTCGGCTCTCTATTGCGGAGGGCCGCTATTGCGGAGGGCCGCTATTGCGGGATTTTTTGGTAACAAAAGTTCTTAAGACAATTTTGATTCTTTTGTCCTAAAACGCCTAAAAAACCATAAAATTTTGTTACTTTTTTTTTGAACTTAAAATTTTTTCGCTTTTTTTTCTATTGCGGGGGGCCGCTATTGCGGGATTTTTTTTTGGTCAAAAATTCTTAAGGCCATTTTGATTCTTTTGTCCTAAAACGCCAAAAAAACCATATAATGTTTGTTACTTTTTTTTTGACGGGGGCATATAGAGACGGGGGCATATAGAGACGGGGGCATATAGAGACGGGGGCATATAGAGACGGGGGCATATAGACACGCACCCTTATTTTCTAAAGAGACGCGGCACATAGCAGTGCTGTTAAAGGTGCTAGTGTCATACAGGGTGACACAAAAAAAGTATCATCACCTAAACTTGAATAACTTTTGAAATATTCAATCAATTCTTTTAATTTTTTAGATTCATCAAGAAGAAGCCTTGCTCTGTGAGTGTACCAAAGTGGAACTTCGAGATGCCTTGGACCACTGAGCAAAAGACATTTATAGTCGAGGCATATTTTCGGTTGAAGTCTATTCATGCAGCTCAGCTGCAATTCAGACAACGGTTCGGATGTCGGGAATTTCCTCTCCACAAGACGATCTACAGTTGAGTCAACAAGTTCAGAACCCATGGAACTGTGCTAAACTTAAATGGTAAAGACACTAACTGACAATCATACTCTGGACGACCAAAATCATCAAGGACACCACCCAACGTTGCTGCAGTCAGAGACTCTGTTGCCCGCAGCCCAAACAAGTCTGTGCGTCGTCGAAGTCAAGATCTTGGAATCAACCGGGAGTCAGTGAGGAGAATTTTGATCTTAGAACTCCACTTGTATCCTTACAGAATACAGATTAAACAAAAGCTTACACCTGCTATGGCAGTGTTTCCCTGACCGACTGATCAGCCGCAGATGTGACCCAGAGTGGTCGCCGCATTCACCGGACTTGAACCCACCAGATTTTTATCTGTGGGGATACCTAAAGGACAGGGTGTATGTAAACAACCCCCAGACCATCCCAGACCTAAAGGCAGCAATCACAGCAGCCATAAGAGCGATCCCAAGGGAGGAGTGCGAGAGGCGAACTTTGCACAACGGATCCAAGTGTGTTCGCAGCACCAGGGAGCACACTTGGAGCACATTTTGGATCGCCAGTGACACAGAGAGTTTTTGAAGTACAGGTGTGAAACTTTAGGGATGTCTGCTACATAGACTTGACCTAATGTCACCAAAGTTTTGTGTTGATCTGAGTACAATTTCAAAAGTTATTAGAATTTTGGTGATGATACTTTTTTGTGTCACCCTGTATCCTAGACCGTAGAGTATCCTAAAACGTAGAGTGTGACCTACTTGCATATTATTAACATGACGAAATATGGGTTTTCCTCGTTTTCTTTCCCCTTATTACCCGATCAAATGGTACTTTCCTCTTGGAATGTTTGTGTAATCATACGCAGCAAAGACAAAAATCTTTGGGTCCGAGATTTAATAAAACGCTCACCGTTACAACCTGCTACTCACAGTTAAGATAACAAGAGTAGGCGGGGGGGGGGGGGGGGGGGGGGGGGGGGGATGTGAAGGGTGGGGGGGGGGGGGTGTCATCTCTGCGGGGCATTGTCCAATCACGGGTGAACACGTCGTGTTAATAATATGCAAGTAGGTCACGCTCTACGTTTTAGGATACTCTATGGTCTAGGATATAACAAAACGCGCCCCGATTTAGAATGGGTGTCAGGGACATCATTTGCCATGCCAAGAGGCACACATAAAGTGCAGACGACACTTGACAGAGATAACAACGCCAAGGTCGGCAAATTCAAAGTCGGTATAAAGTGAGAAATGATGAACATGGCTTCTTATTTCTCACTTTAGACTTTAAAAATGCAACATTGGCCTTTTTATCATATTCACTACCACATAATATACAAATATACACCAGTACTGCAGAACCACCACAAAGTTGTAAATAAACAAGTGTTGAAATTCCCACCCAATAATGACAGAGATCTATATTAAGCACTCAAAATCAAATGATCTCCCTTGTTTTCTCACATTTCACATTTCGAGTATTTCCAGTGAGCAACTTTGAACGCGTAGACAATTTTCATCTAGCAGGACATAAAAGGCACGTGGCCTGCATATAATTTACAGTTGTTGTTGTTGTTGTTGTTGTTGCGTACCTGGGCTAAACACTCCCAGGATCACCCAAGTGGGTGAGATGATTGCGTGTGTGACTGTTTTTGAACACCCCGCCATATAGGCAGCCACACTCCGTCTTCAGGGGATTTGATCTGTGTCTCCAGAGAATGCCAGTTGTTATGTTAGGAGCTTACCACGGCTGAAGATAATCCCCACATAACAGTACAACATAACAACATTTTGCTGTAGCCTTGGTTTTTGGCTGGAGTCAACAAATAACAACAGCCTTTGCCCAAGGCAAATTTACACTTACAACACACAAAGTCACAAAAACACACAGCAACAACGACAACACCACGCATTCAATGAGCACATGTGTTGCAACCGCAAGTTGACCAGTGACCCTGTAAATCAGAGAATACATTTGGTTCTTTGAAAGGATACTGAGAAAAATATTTTATTTATGAAAAGTACAAGAAAACAACAACAACACTATAGGCTACTGTGGTAGTGTGGACTGCAGGGACTGAGTGAACCTGTTTGCAAGATATAAATCCCAGGAAGAATATAATATTCTAACGTGCACAAACGATGTCTGTGGCAAAGAAACCTCTTTCCTAGCGTCATTACTGTTAATGTTCGCAACTAGAGCATCTCACATACAGTATTCAAGCGTATCCAAGCGGCCAAACAATCAAAATCGCAATTCAACTGCGCAAATTAATCTTCTCTGAAGAAATGGTGATGCTACCGAAACGCATACAATCAAAAGTTTGAACAGCAGTCGAAAGAGGAAAGGCCAAAGGAAGGCTAGTGAATGACAGGGTAAACACTGAAATATTTTTGTGATTTCGTTTTATGCTACAAGTCTGATGCCATTTTTGTACACTATCAGTAACCAATACTAATACTAAAGATTTCTTTAAAGTTAAAAATTATTACCTCCAGACGTAGGTCCGCCTAAATAGTCGTCGGGGCGAAATGTCTGTGACAGACAATCATATGCTCATGATAATGCTGCGCGAACCGGACACCCATTCCGCCGTTTTAATCTTTCCCTGGCGTTTCACGGCGTGAATCCATTTCTTTCTGACAAGGGGATCCTCTGGGAACTCATGACCGCCAGGTCTGTTGCAGTTAACCACGCAGCATTTGTTCACCATCGTCAAATCATTTCGCCTCACCAACCAAAACAACACTGTCACTGACATCAAAGACCATTGCTGACATTATTGCTGCTAGCGAGTTATTAGCGACGCGGCTTGCAAGCGCCCCCTATCGGAAGAAAACTCCCGCGCAAAAGCGCTCGTTTGATTGTCACTACACGTGAACGAGAGAGGCTAAACGGCTAGCACTGCCAGTACCTCACCACAGACTGATAATCGTATACAATTACAGTCCTAAGTTAAACCGGTCGTGCTTGTTGCTCTATAGATCTATGAAGCGCGCGCTTCTAGGAAGAAACTGTCCATTCGTAGAATTCACAACGTCTATAAATAGTGCGCGCCTAAACCTCGTCGCGTTAGAGGGCAACCTGATTCGCTTGCAGCTGCGCGCGGCCAGCTTTGTTACAACGGATGCATGACATCTGCAACTTATTTTCAAGCGTCTGCTGTTCACAACCATTGTCATGAACGGTAAGTGGTGTCTATTTGGTTGAAGTAGTTGATTCTGCGCATCAGATTTGTCGTTCAACGTGGTTGTTTTTTTTTCCTTCTTCTCCTGCTGCTGTGCACGTGATTCTGAGGTCGGAGCGTGTGACAAGCTATCGCGCGCCAAGGTACAAACTACGGGGTGCTGGACGTTTCGCCCCATTTGCGACATTCGGAACGTCGTTTAGTTAAGATCCGGCCGCGTAAATGTATCTGCGTTTTGTGACAAACATCTTGCTCGGCGGTACTGTACTCCATGCACCTTAACGGTGCGCGTGATTCGGGTGTAATCCTAAGCTAAACGACGTTCTGAATGTCGCAAATGGGGCGAAACGTCCATAACACGTGCGTATCATGCTTGAATTTCCTCGCTCACTGGGTCATGCGTCTTTTTAAAGCACTCCTAGTTGGAATACCAGGTTTCATAGTCCGCCGGTCCTTTGAGAATGTCAGCCTGAAGGTCGACGGGTTCGTATGTGGCTAAATGTACACCGCCTTTCATCCTCGGCCCGGAGGATTTCGGGGTAAAAATCGATCTGCTGCATCTTCCTAGCGTTTTGTAAATGGCGATTATTCGAATAACTGCAGGAATAGAGACGCTCTAAGCCCAACCAGCTCTACTGACTGTCGTGACTGAAGCCTTACATAGCTTACAAAGGCTGACGGTCGTCAAAGTGTTCATTTACGCATTCATTCATTTGATTATACCTGTCAAAATATTGCGGAGAACATCATTTCATGCTGGTTGTTGCAGAGTAACGCCCGGCGGACATTTCGGAAGGGGGGGGGGGGGGGGGGGGCGGGGGGTTTCAGGCCACGATATAGCAGACAAGGAAGTGGAATACACATGGGGGAAAAAAGCAATTTTGTACTGAATTAACTTATTACTCCACTCTTGGGCAGTATACTGCGGTATTTTTAATTCGTGCACAAACCCTGCACAAATGCGCGCGTGCGCGCGCGCGCACACACACACACACACACACACACACACACACACACACACACACACTCTCTCCCTCCCTCTCTCTCTCTCTCTCTCTCTCTCTCTCTCTCTCTCTCTCTCTGTACATGCGCGCGCATGCATAACAAAAGAACACACACGCGTGCTCACGCACACACCCACACGCACGCACGCGCGCGCGCACACACACACAAAACCACATGCATATGTACATGTACACACTCGGCAAAATGTCCACATGAGTGTGTGTGTGTGCGTGCGTGCGTATGTGCGGGAGTGTTTAACTCTCTCTCTTTCTCTGTCTCTCTCTCTCTCTCTCTCTCTCTCTCTGTCTCTCTCTCTCTCTCTCTCTCTCTCTCTCTCTCTCTGTCTCTCGCTGTCTCTCGCTGTCTTTCTCTCCCTCTCGCTCTCTGTCTCAGTCTGTCTCTCTGTCTGTCGGTCTGTCTGTCTATGTGTCTGTCGGTCTGTCTGTCTGTCTCTCTCTCTCTCTCTCTCTCTCTCTCTCTTTCTCTCTCTCTCTCTCTCTCTCTCTCTCTCTCTCTCTCTCTCTCTCTCTCTCTCTCTCTCCCTCCCTCTCCTCGTGTCGTAAATCGGTACAAATATCTGGGGTTTACATTCACTACCAGATCTACCCTATGCCCTAGATAGCCTATGTGTAAAAGCAAAAAAGAAAACTGCCCAGTTGCTGTAGACAATGCGGAAATTACGCACTATAAATACGACATTCTTTTCCCGATTATATGATGCCCAGATACAACCTCCCTTACATTACAGATCTGAGTTTGTGAGTTTATGATTGAGAATGTCCTCGAATCCCTGTGTCTTCTCAGCGTTGGTACATGAGAACGAGAGAGCAAGCGAGCGGTTGTGTGTCTGTGTGTGTGTGTGTGCGCGCGCGCGCGTGTGTGTGTGTGTGCATGCGCGAGTTTGTATGCGCGGGCATGTGTGTGTGTCGGTTGTGTGTGTGCGTGTACTTGCGGGCGTGTGTGTGTGCATGAGGGCGTGTGTGTGTGTGTGCAGGCGTGTGTGTGTATGTAATTGTGTGTGTGTCTGTCTGTTGTGTGTGTATGTGTGTGTGTGTGTGCGTGCGTGTGTGTGTGTGTGTGCGTGCGTGCATGCATGCGTGTTTGTAAGTGCGTGTGTGTGTGTGTGTAAAGTGATGTGTGTTCATGCGTGTGTGTGTGTGTGCACGTGCATGCATGTGCGAGAGAGAGAGGCAGAGAGACAATCAGGTGGAAGGAGGGGGAGGGGGGCACATTCAACTCGCTCTTTTCGTGTTTAACACACTCAAACCTGATACACACAGCTCAAATGCAAATGTCCTTTATGAGACGAGGAAAGTCAACCGTAACTGGAGATCATTGCACGATGTGGAAATAAGATTGCACTGATCCTGGAGGGAAAATGGAAGAATGTTCGAGAGGCGAGGGGATGAATAAAGATATGGAGTAAAAAAGTAGTGAAAGAGAGGAAAGGCATAGAAGTGAGAGTGTGTGTGCGTGTGTGCGTGCGTGCGTGCGTGCGTGTGTGTGTGTGTGTGTGTGAGAGAGAGAGAGAGAGAGAGCTAGAGAGAGCTGGGGAGTTAATGAAAGGAGTACTAGTAGGTAGTTAGATGGATTGACGAAGAGGAGAAAATTTGATGGATGCAGGAAGAGCAGAGAAGTGAGTAGAAGAATGAAAGGATTACAAGAATGTGGATGATTTGATAGATGGGTGGACAGATGGATGGATGGCAGGCGAATAGGTGGATAGACTGAAAGATGACAAACCAAACAAGTGAGAGGGGTAATGGGACAAAGGAAGGAAGCGCGAGGAGATGGATGGATAAATAGGTGGATGGAATGATTAATAGGTGGATGGATGGAATGATTAATAGGTGGATGGATGGATGGATTAATAGGTGGATGGATGGATTAATAGGTGGATGGATGGATGGATGGATTAATAGGTGGATGGAAGATGAATGAAAGAAGAAGCAGAGAGGTGAGAGTGTTGGATAAGTGAATGAAAAGTTGTGAGAAGATGGATAGATAGGCGTGACGTCTGTTTTCAGCCAGGGCTCGGCTCTCTGAATTAAGTAGAGTACTCTGAGTAGGCCTATTAAGTTGCGAAAGTTATCCCCATCAGTGCAAATCCTGCTGTAAATCCAT
Source organism: Theodoxus fluviatilis (assembly GCA_034096865.1). NCBI lineage: Eukaryota > Metazoa > Mollusca > Gastropoda > Cycloneritida > Neritidae > Theodoxus > Theodoxus fluviatilis. The sequence continues at coordinate 16,960 of JAWQFJ010022752.1, read as the reverse complement.
TCGACTGAAGTATCAGGCCGACACCGTTTGGAAGGTCATTGCCTTCATTCATGGGGCCGCCTTTTCGAACTACACTACACCTTGTGCAAGATCATTAATCATGCATGCATGAGGAAGCAGGGTCGCGAGGGAGGGGAGTGTGGGGAGTGGGTGGGAGTGAGAGAGAGAATAAAAACCCCGCAGACACACAGAAACACAGACAGGTGGACGGGCGGACGGATAGGCAGGCAGACAAACATACAGAGACAGACAGACAGACAGACAGACAGACAGACAGACACATACACATACCCACATTGAGTCATTAAGAAGTTCAGTGTGGCTCTTCAAAGATCAGTATCATGAGTATGTGGTTTGATCAGAATTAATTTTTTGGGGCGCCATTTCTGGTTAAGCGTTTCATCCATATTTGAAATAAACGTTTGTCTTCCTTTGTTTATATTTCATAGCCTACATTTACAAGATGGATGTTCATCGACTTTTAACTACCTCTGCATTAATTTCATTACGATTGACGGATTGATTGAGCTGGGCTGAGCTGGGCTGGGCTGGGCAGGGCTGGTTGGTTGGTTAATTGATTGATTAAATTATTTATTTATTTATTTATCATTCATTGATACTTTACCGATCCATTCATCCATTGATTAATCCATGCACTTACGCATTCATTGTTAAAGATCTCACGGAAAATAGAGCAAAAATTTTGCGATAACTTTAAGCTAAAAGGAAACGTTCAGTCTTCTCTGGCATGTGCCTTTCCCTGACATTACTGTCATTCATTTTTTTTTCCACAGCAGACTACTACAGCAGACACAAGCGACGGAGCCCTTCCACACATACTTATCATGAAAGAATGCATTCTGTGGGCCTCTGGTTCAGCTTGTTACCGCCTTTCATCTAAGACAGTGTCCGTGCCTGTTGGAGATTTTGAGTAAGCGGAAGTCTGAGAACCATGGGCAACACTAAGACTAAGAGTAAGAGTAACCCTCGAACCCTGCCTGTCACACTCTTGCGTAGCAGACTAAACAGAGACCCTCAGAGTCTTGGCATCAATGCGGACAGACGTCAGGGCATTAGTAACCCTGTAAACTCTGGGCCTGGCAAAGCTGTCAAGTTGTTCAGCAAGATCGACAATGTCGCTGCTTCTGGTTCGGAGACCTCCCCATCGGCTGTCGTTGAGTCCTCTTGCACAGCTATGGGTCATGCGACAAAACATCAACCAGACACATCCAACTCCACATCCTCCGTTCAGACCATTCCTGACACAGCCCCCAAGGGAACCCAGGTGGACGCCTCGCTCAATACGGCCAACGTTGCAGTGCCGACAGTCGTAGCTGCAGGTGTGGAGGTACCAAACAAGTTCGACACAAATCTTGGGATGACCAAAGGTTTCCCAGCGTCTGGTGAGGCGAGCAGGTCCTTCACCAAAACTGAAGCAGTCGCTACATCTGCTTCCGATACCTCCCGAGCAATTGGTGCCTCCTCTGGCACAGCTTTGAGCAATGGGACATCACATCAATCACACGCATCCAACTTGACATCCACTATTCAATCCAAGCCTGCCGCACCTGCTACAGCCGCCAAGATGCCCCAGGTGGACGACTCACTCGTCAAGGGCAACGCTGCTATGTCGACAGCTGTTGCTTCCGGTGAAGACTGGGCTCTCCAAAGAGAGAAATCCACAAACGCTGGCTCTGCGCAGGACCGTGACCAGGGCGAGCTTTGTAGCGTGCACCCCAGGCAGCACATGTCCGTGTGGTGTGTCACGTGCCGTGTGCACGTGTGCAAAGCGTGCACCGCGATGGAGCACGCGCTGCACGAGCTGGATGACGTCACTTCCTCGGAACACTACGGGCAAAGGAGGAGGGCGCTCCAAGAGGCGGAAGCGGATGTGACGCGGTGGATGGACCAGCACGCCGTCCTTGCCGATGATCTGGTTGCCATGGAGACCGCCATCACACGGGAAAAGGAGGCCGCCGTCAAAGCTGTGCAGGAGAAAGTGAGTGGGTTTGGAGTGTGTCTATGTGTGCATGCGTGTGTGTGTGTGTATGTGTGTGCGTGTGTGTGTGTGTCAGTTGAGTCATTGTTTTCCTTTCTTGAGATTTCGTCGATAACTGAAGTGACTGGTATTTTTTCTATGCTGTTTGAAGATTTTTTGTTGTTGGTAGAACTTTTTCCTTCGTATAACATCTGCTTGCCACCTCTTTCTTTCATTCCCTCCCTCCCTTCCCTTTCCCCCCTTCCCCTTCGCCTGTCTTTCTCTTCCTCTCTCCATCGCCATCTATCTATATTTTTCCATCCCTCCAATCACCAATCTACTATACTACATTCTACACACTACAATGCACGTACTAACATGTATATCCTGCTGAAGTGGGGAACATTAAGTAACTCCGAACCATAAGCATATATTTCTCTTCATTACTTGTTTCACCTCTGAAGCCTTTGGAACGTGTCTGAGGCTGTCCCCTGTGTGACTGCTGCAGGTGGAGGACGTGGTGGCGGCAGTGCGGGCAGCAGGGAAGCGGGCCGTGGTGGACCTGGAGGGGCAGGCGTCCTCCCTTCTGCAGCCCCTGACCCAGCGTCGACGTCAGATGGAGGAGTGGCGACGTCACGCCTCTGACGTCACGGCCTCCTCCAAGGAGCTGCTGGAGCGTGCAAAAGGCGTCCAGCTTGCCTCCGTGTGTGATGTCGTCACCCGCAGACTGGATGAGCTGTTGGCTACTGGAAATCGACTCTCCACAGGCCCTATGGGACTGACCGCCGGAGGTCACTTCTGGCCGGAGCTGGACCTTGCAGGAGTGTTGGACGGCGTGTCCACTTCTGTGCCCTGCTACGTCATCCGCCGTCTCCATGGCAACGAGTTCATTCCGGCGGTGGCTGGAAGAAGGAGAGCGCAGACATCCAGTATGAAGCCAAAGGAAGTGAATCCCGCACCAGTGACATCAAACACAAATGTCGGTGAAAAGGATCGGGGCTCACAGGCCTCCGAGGCGAAATCGAAGAGCGGGTGTTCTGATGGCCGCTCAGCAGCAAAAGATCCTGCATGCTCAAGACCTGTCTTTGCTGCAGCTGCACCTGAGGAATCCGATCAGGAATCCTCCATCACGGAGGCAAGCAGTTCCATTTCTGAGCACAGCGACGCTGACTCCGACTATAAATCACCAAATGCAGGTCAATGGCTCGTATTTAGACGATCTTCTCTGGCGATAATCACGTAAAGGAGCATTTTCAAGTCTGACATGTACGTTAAGTCTTTTCTTATGTCCTGATTGATCCTTTGTTTGTACGTGCCCTCAGTGTTTTCCTCGTTTTGTCCGACAAGATCATTTTGTTTTCTCGGGTGTTCCTACTGCTGTAGAAAGCCACGAACGATTTGCAGCATGGACAGTATTTGTTTTCTCTCGGAAGGCAAATTTTGTTGAGACATCAGGTACTTGCGGCAACAAGGCTTGATCCAGTGTTCGGAATACTCGCTCCATTCGTTGTTCCTTTCCTTCTTTCTTTTCTTGCCTTCTCTCTCGTTCCATTGTTGTGGCGAGGAAAGTATTTGTACTTCTACTGAAATGCGTGCTCTTGTTTGCTTTCGCTTCTGAAAATGGGAGGTTTGAGTGTGTACTTCTCCGTTATGTTGTACTTTTGAATAACGTACATGTCATTTTTCCCCTATAATCGCCCAGCCTATGTTTTTTCTGCCTCTCAGTTGATTATTTCGACCTTTACTGTTTTTTCTCTTCGGTGGCAAACTTTTTCCCAGGGTATACCCTACTTCTTTTACCATACTGACCCTCCGCACGGCACGCTCTCCTCCAACGACACATCTGCCCCGTTCAAAGACCCATTCTATCCTCCTATTCAGCTGAGACCATCTTAAAGTAACCTGCTGATCCTCTACTGTACTGAAAGGCGGTCCTTGTGGTGAGGTCTTCTCCCTTCCAGTAGAATTCACTTCGAAGCAACACTTCCAGCATAGAAACCTCTCTCCCAACGTTACTGGCTTGTTACCACAATAATGGTATCACGCGGGCGCAACTCGCGTATGTGTAATAGAGCTGGAGTAGGATAGGCCAGAATCATATCAGATACAAACGCATAATGTCTCTCCTTATCTTTTGATTCCATGTTTGGGTTTTATCTCGCTCGCCGTGCTGTCAAAAGTGTCTACAGGTCACAGGAGCTCTTCAAAGTTGGATTGTATGCATATTTTGAAGTGACCTTGACCCTGAACTATGGAAGATAACTGTTTCAAACTTAATAATTATGTGGGGCACATGTTATACTTTCATCATGAGACACATTTGTTCACATATCATCAAGGTCAAGGTCACTTTGACCCTTATGAAATCATTTTGTTGCCTTGTAATGCAATGATTTTTGAGAGAGAGAGAGAGAGAGAGAGAGAGAGAGAGAGAGAGAGAGAGAGACAAAGGGAGAGAGAGAGAGAGAGAGAGAGAGAGAGGAGCAAGGAGAGAGAGAGAGAGAGAGAGAGAGAGAGAGAGAGAGAGAGAGAGAGAGAGAGAGAGAGAGAGAGAGAGCAAGGGAGAGAGAGAGAGCAAGGGAGAGAGAGAGAGCAAGGGAGAGAGAGAGAGAGAGAGCAAGGGAGAGAGAGAGAGAGCAAGGGAGAGAGAGAGAGAGAGAGCAAGGGAGAGAGAGAGAGAGCAAGGGAGAGAGAGAGAGAGCAAGGGAGAAGAGAGAGAGAGAGAGAGAGAGAGAGAGAGAGAGAGAGAGAGAGCAAGGGAGAGAGAGAGAGAGAGAGCAAGGGAGAGAGAGAGAGAGAGAGAGCAAGGGAGAGAGAGAGAGAGCACAAGAACGAGAGAGCAAGAGAGAGAGAGAGAGAGAGAGAGAGAGAGAGAGAGAGAGCGAGGGAGAGAGAGAGAGAGCGAGGGAGAGAGAGAGAAAAGAGAGAGAGAGAGAGAGAGAGAGAGGGAGAGAGAGAGAGAGAGAGAGAGAGAGAGAGAGAGAGAGAGAGAGAGAGATGTGGGAGAGAGAGAGCAAGGGAGAGAGAGAGAGAGAGGAGAGAGACGATGAGAGAGAGAGAGAGAGAGAGAGAGAGAGAGAGAGAGAGAGAGAGAGAGAGAGAGAGAGAGAGAGAGAGCGAGGGAGAGAGAGGGGGGGGGGGAGGGTTTCAGTTCTGTTGAAGTTTGTCTCAAGCAATTGCGAGAGACAATGTGTAGATGAAGATAGTAAAGGGACACAAAGAAAGGATGGGGGGAAAATAAAGGAAATGAAACTTCACGTGCATGACGTTTGCTATGTTTCAGGTCATTGTGCCAGTGGAGAACCCGGATGTTGGAGCAACACGTAAGCCCCCTACACAGCAGCCCCCCACACGCAAGCCCCTCGTGCCCACCAAGGACACACCCACTGCCAAGACCCCAGTGGAGCCAGTGATTGACATCACCATGAAACCTCCAGTCAAGTCTGATGGTCAGTGGCGAGTCCACTCTGTCCACTGGGCCCCTTAGACACCATCCATTCATCGATCAGTCCATGCATGCATATCTCCTTCCTTCCATCCATCCATCCATCCATCCATGCATGCATACATAATATATCCATCCTTCCATCCATCCATCCATCCATCCATGCATCCATGCATGCATATCTCCTTCCTTCCATCCATCCATCCATCCATCCATCCATCCATCCATGCATGCATGCATCTATCCATCCTTTCATCCATCCATCCATGCATGCATATATCCATCCTTCCATCCATCCATGCATGCATATATCCATCCATCCTTCCATCCATCCATGCATGCATGCATATATCCATCCTTCCATGCATGCATATATCCTTCCATCCATCCATGCATGCATGCATATATCCTTCCATCCATCCATGCATGCATATATCCATACTTCCATCCATCCATGCATTCATCTATCCATACATCCATCCATCCATGCATTCATCTATCCATACTTCCATCCATCCATCCATGCATTCATCTATCCATACTTCCATCCATCCATCCATGCATTCATCTATCCATACTTCCATCCATCCATCCATGCATTCATCTATCCATACTTCCATCCATCCATGCATGCATCTATCATCCATCCATCCATGCATGCATATATCCATCCTTCCATCCATCCATCCATGCATGCATCTATCCATCCATCCATCCATGCATGCATCTATCCACCCTTTGCTGACCTGAGTGAATGTGTGTGAGTTCCTGTTGCAGATGATGTGTGTTGAAAATGGCCAGTAGAAGCTTCAGAATGGACTTGGTTTCAGTGTGATTGCCTGTTTCAGTGTGATTGCCTGTTTCAGTGTGATTGCCTGTTTCAGTGTGATTGCCTGTTTCAGTGTGATTGCCTGTTTCAGTGTGATTGCCTGTTTCAGTGTGATTGCCTGTTTCAGTGTGATTGCCTGTTTCAGTGTGATTGCCTGTTTCAGTGTGATTGCCTGTTTCAGTGTGATTGCCTGTTTCAGTGTGATTGCCTGTTTTCAGTGTGATTGCCTGTTTCAGTGTGATTGCCTGTTTCAGTGTGATTGCCTGTTTCAGTGTGATTGCCTGTTTCAGTGTGATTGCCTGTTTCAGTGTGATTGCCTGTTTCAGTGTGATTGCCTGTTTCAGTGTGATTGCCTGTTTCAGTGTGATTGCCTGTTTCAGTGTGATTGCCTGTTTCAGTGTGATTGCCTGTTTCAGTGTGATTGCCTGTTTCAGTGTGATTGCCTGTTTCAGTGTGATTGCCTGTTTCAGTGTGATTGCCTGTTTCAGTGTGATTGCCTGTTTCAGTGTGATTGCCTGTTTCAGTGTGATTGCCTGTTTCAGTGTGATTGCCTGTTTCAGTGTGATTGCCTGTTTCAGTGTGATTGCCTGTTTCAGTGTGATTGCCTGTTTCAGTGTGATTGCCTGTTTTAGAGTGATTGCTTGTTTCAGTGTGATTGCCTGTTTCAGTGTGATTGCTTGGATCTGAGTTACGTCACTGGAATGAAAACTGCAAGCGAAATGTGGAAGAATAGAGGAGAAAAGATTAGTCCAAAGGAACAATGTGCTCACATTAGACTTGATTCATTCATTTCATTCCTTCATTCATGTACTTATCCATTCATTCACCCATTCCTTCACGCAGTTTCGAATTCATTTGTTCATTCATTCATTCATCATTCATTCATCTATTCAATTTGTTCATCCATCCATTCACTCATTCAGTTGTTCATTCATTCATGTTTGTCCATTGTCGATGCAGAGAAGGAGGAGGTGGTCGAGAACGAGACAGGACCCAAGGAGGGCACCGGGATGGAAAGCAGAAAGCCTGTGCCCGACCACCGCGACAGCCCCGCAGCCCAGATCATGACCCAGCCTGGTCTCCTTGCAGGTGAGAGCGCGCCTTCAGGTCATGCTGGTCTAGAGCTACAACCACCGTTAATGCTGTCGATGCCGGAAAAGCTGTTTGGATCAGGGAAATTCAGTACTGCAACCAACCAACCACCTTCTCATGCTAAATGTGAAACAAACATCTGTACCCTATTTACTACATCACCTTTTCAGATAAGGTGGATCCGATTCAGTTTTATCCAGTCCTATCCAATCCAATGCCTACAGTCCAATCTAATTCAGTTGAACACAATCCAGTACGATACAATACAGTTTGCTGTATTGTGTGTTGCAACCATCATCAGAGTTGCTAATTTATTACCACCTTATCAGATTAATTGGATCGAATCCAATGCAATACAATCCATTCCAATGCATATAATCTAATCCAATTGAATTCAGCACACACAATCCCATACCAAACAATTCACTGCAGTGCACGTTGCAGCCATCGTTGGAGTAGCCTCCGAATTTATTACCACCTCGCCAGATGAAGTTGATCTAATTTTATTCAACCCTATCTAATGTAATCCAGTCCAATCCAGTACAGTACAATGCACTGCTGTCTGTGTGTGTTGCATTATCATAGGAGTAGTTGTCTAATTCATTACCAACTTGTCGGATAAAGTGGATCTAATTTAATTCAATCATGTCCAGTGTAAGTCCAGTCCAATCTAGTCAAATTAACTGCTGGCTCATGTGTGTTGCTGCCATCATTAAAGGAGCTGCCTAATTCATTATCCACTTGTCGGACAAAGTGAATCCAATTTAATCCGGTCCCATGTAGGCCAGTCCACTCCAATCCAATCCAATCCAATTCACCGCTGTCTATGTATGTTGCAGCCATCATTGGAGGTGCGGTGGTGGGTCTGCTGTGTGCGGTGCTGCTGGTCATGTTCCTGGTCTACCGGATGAGGAAAAAGGACGAGGGGAGCTATGCCTTGGACGAGCCAAGGAGAATGCCCAACTACCCGTACACACGGGCACCTGACAAGGAGTTCTATGCCTGAACGGGGACAACTGGGAGAAGCTCAGGGTCTCGTCATATCCAGAAAGGGGGGGAGGGGGGAAGGGATGTGTTCGGAAGGTGTCTGGTTCGAGGGAAAGGGTGGGGGGTTTGGGGAATGGGAAAGAGGGGAGGGAGGGATAGGGTGGGATGGACTGAAGGAAATAAAACATGGGTTGGAGATGCTGTCTCTACAAGCGTCGAATGAAGCTGGACCAAACTTTAAAACTGCAGTCAAACTGAAGGGGGGTGGTTCTCGTTGGGCGTAAACTATAGATGTCCCCTTGTGTTGTTTGCTGAGGGTTGGGATCGTTTCTGGGCAATCGTGGGGGTGTGGTGGATGAAACTGACTTGTGTCTACCCCAGCTGAGGTGAGAATTTCCTTTTGGGATCTGAAGTGGCTATGACCATGGATGTCCAGCTCTCTGGCTCCTCCTCTCCGTGTGGACAAAGGTAGATTGTGGTTTTCTTCGTCTGTTCTTGGTGTCTGTGCCGATGTACTTGAAAGCTTTGTACCCAGTCTGTCCAAGAAGCCGAGAGCTTTTTTATCGGTCTGTCCGTTAGTCCTCATTTGGTGAATCATGCCGAGACTTTGAAGACAGTTTTTGGCGCATGTCAAGCTCGCCTCGTGAAGAAAGAATGGTGGTGGAGGTGGAAGCAGACAAGTGGCTTTGCAAAAAGTGTATACCTCATACTGAATATTTTTTTTAATCTTGTCGTTTGTTATTTCATGGAGTCGTGTGTGTTGGCGTGTCAACATTTCTAAGAAGCTTTGCGAGCTTGAGCAGCTTTTAAATAATTTTTTTTTACAGGAGCCCGCATACCAAGAGAGTCCAGTTTTCATAATGAAACACACAGGGAAAAAAAATTCTTCGAGAAATGTTTAAACTGAATTATGAGTAATATGTATTTTTTGTGTTTTCTTACAAGACTGAATGCTGACTTGTTCAATAAAAGCCGTAAGAACCCCATCGAAGAACCTCTATTGCTTATGTAGATGTCAGATCAAGTGTTAGAGGTGTTTTGCAGTTTGTGTATATATCTGAAGTGACTGGCTTTGGAGATGCGCTTGTCTTAAAGAGGAATCACAAGGGGAAAGTTGCGAAGTAATTGAACTAATCTGTAGGCCCAAGTGCACTGCCAAATGCTTGAAACATGTCTTCATCCATTTCGTGTATCCATCCCATCACTTGCATAGCCGTAGAGCTACTTTTTCAAACTGTACAAAGCTTGGGCTGAAACTTTTTTTTCCGGTTTCCAAGCCAATAGATTCTGTTTTTCATGGGCCTTCCCGTCTTGAAATCATAGTGTTGTAAATGTATCACTGCTATCTTACAAATGTCTTCAACTTTCTCTCTCTCTCTCATGCAACACAATATGTCCTCGTATGTTTTTGGACTACAATTTTAGCTGATAATAATTTTAAACATTCAACAACTTTTGAAAGGAGCTGAAACAGCAGAGAACATAATATCGAAGACAACCTTACCCCCCAAATTACGTATATTACCATTTTGAAGGCTTTTGGGGAATGTCATCAGTAAATGATACCAAAAACGTGGATGTGCAATTTGTCCGACCTTCTCACGAAACTGAGAACCAGAACAGTCCAAGGGGCAAGAACATTCCTTATCACGACAAAGTTGAGTGAATTCCTCTGAAAGTCTTATGTTGTTGAATGGAAAATCGTCAACACTGCAGTGGAGGAGTATGAGGCAATTAACAACTGATGTCATTTGTATATCGGTGAAAAGGGTGTGAGCATCGTTAAGGCTCGTGCATGAATCCAGAGAGCCTTGAGGCGAAATCGTTTTCATCGGTAATTTGCATGGAGTTGCTGATAGATTGCTCATTATCATTACTTGAACCTCAGTAGCACACCATGTGTAAGTTTCATAATTTTTCCCCCAGTATCGTATGTGCAGAAAAAGATTTTGTTTCGATAACTTCTTACAGTTCACTATCTCCTTGGCATTTCATATTCTTTTACCAAAAAGAACAGAATTTCTATGGTTGTCCTGATTTGTTTGTTGTTTTATTTTATTTTTTCATAATGGAATATCAATATTCCTTTAATATATTTTTAAGTAACATCATACCCTGCAGTAAGACTACCAATGACAACATTGAGTGAAAATAAGTGATGCAACTAGAAAGAGCCGCATTAGAAGAAATAATCGCAAGTGCTAGTGGGTGATGTCATTCACCATATACAGCCTCTTTGTGTATTCACAAGCGGCCAGTTGTATAGAATACATTCTGTGAAAATCAGTTTTAAAGTTGCCCTACCGTTTAGACTATGTTCTGGAGTTCATTTTCTTAGTGAAGGAAAACTAATTTTGAAAATAATTTTCTACAATTTTAGAATTGAAACGCCACTTCCTACACTGCATTCACAACATAATTTCAGCTACAGATATTTTGCATGAGTGGTCGGAGAAACAAATGCTAACAATTTCTTCAGACTGCCTGCCTGCCAACTTTCCTACCGAACTCCCTTCCTTCCTACCTACCTACCTACCTACCTACCTACTTGCCTTTCTGCATACAACGTGGGAATATGAAGGAGGTTCTTGAAGAGGAGGCGGGTTGTTTTTCCTGTCACCAATGCCTGCTTCAAACATCACTCTGGTGCTGAGACAAAGTCTATAAGCTTTTGGTTGTGTCACTTAGGAAGCGAAGAGTGAAGGTGAAAGGAATGGTCCATGCTGGAAGATAATGTGGACGTTGCTCGCTGCATGTTCACAGCGCCTGTTTTGTCATGTGCGTGTCCCTGTCAGTCCGCCTGAACTTTTGTGCTTCCTTTTAGCGAGTTTGTCAAAACAGATGTCTGCCAGAATATTTTGTAATCATGGTATGCTTTGTGTAAAGTTTTTTTATATGGGGGAAATGTTACGTGTTCACGTGGTTGATAAGAAGGATGTTTATCAATGAAGCATTAGGGTGGACTTTCACACTTTTCCTACGCACTCATTGCATCTGTTTGGGACCTGTCCCAGCTGCCGTTGTGGTTGTTGCCCTCAAGAATTTGTCGCAGATAGATGTAGCGTGTTGAGCCTCGTGATCATTCGTCACAGATGGGATGGGAAATAAGGACAGCTGTGTTGTCACTGGAGACTGAAAACTCTGAGCTGACCGTGCCAGAAACGATCATACCCTGGAGTCATTGTTGACTTAACTTTACTGAAGTTATCGGAGCGGCCTTACCATTTCACCCAAATGTCCATCTCAAGTTTTCACATCCCTTGCTCACCCTCCTGCTTCAGTGGATAGATGTAGCCCACCTTTGATGACGCCCTTGAGTAGTAAACCTGTACATATTTCTGTGATTGTCAACTTACCGTGTTTGCTCTATCAGCCGTGTAGATGTTGGAGTGCTTTTTTGGTACCTTCCCCCCCATCCCCCAAAGAACTCTCTATTCCCCCATAACCTGCTGTGTATAATAATGATGATAATATGATTAGAAAGTTTGATTTTGACAAATCATGTCAGTGACGGTAGAACTTTGGAAGTAGATAATATTTTGTTTTTCATAACAGTCGGATGTCAGAGGGTCTCTACACGTTGTACATAGAGAAAGTATACACACACGATGTGTGGATATAACTTGCACTACATTATATCTATGAGCATGTCATGTAAAACAAAACTCATATTCATTGACTCATCTGATGTAATTTGTAAATGGTCTCATTCTGTATACATTGCCTCTTCCACACCTTCTATCAGTTGGTTTTTTCAAAGTTTTTTTTCCCCTCTTGCTAGTAACAAAGATTTAAATCGCCATTGAGAACAAAGTTCAAGTACAAATAAGCTTCAAAGTATGAGCAGTAAAAAAAGAACAATAATCATCTATCTCTTTGAAGTGTATGTTCCTGTCTTGAGTTCCTTACCATTCTGTCGTATTTTTTCATACATCAGAGCTTCTGTTTCTTTCATGCCAAATAGGTCACGATGGCTCCTCGATATAAGGAGTAGCTGTGCGCGTTCTTGTAGTTGTCAACCGAGTGCAGGTTTCACAATTCGAGATGCTCCGATAGGTAACAAAACTGGAGCAACGGAGGCCAAACCAGATCTGTCATCCACGCCAAAACAGCTGTAGTTTTCTCTCTAGGGAATCCCTGCCAAACTTTAAGATGTCGATAATCGAATAAGCATTCAGATGAAACGTTTTCTACTTACTTTCCGCGAAGGCCAGTATGTAACACATGAACAATCAGTGGAATAAGAATGAGGGATGATAGCGACGTTAATTAACTGAAATGAATCGCCTGCAAGCCATCTAATCTCGGTTTTCTTGTTTTTATCGACGTAAGTGATGCGTAATTTCTTGGTCACAAAGTTTTTGCAGAAGCCGGCCGATCTACTCATCTTCATGTTTCTTAATATTTCAACATTATTCTTCATCGAACAACTTCTGTCTTTTCCTGCCAAGATGTTTATTAACTCCATCATTGCTCCATTGAAGTTTTGTTTAAGTGCTTCTTTTTTTTCTTGTGTGTTATATTGTGGGTTTTTTTTCTTCACACAGAGCAGGTGGAGTTGGGGGTTCAAACAAAGGGATTGGCTACATGAATCGACCATTATGTTTATTATAAGTATACTTTACCGTGATGAGAATCAGACTGAAGGAATAGAATAGACATCGACTGACCAGGTCACAAAGAAGTTTGACCAGCCTGATTAGAGTATTGTACTTTCAAGTCTGAAACGTGTGTTTGTGGTCGGTGTACTCAACATGTCAAGAGGTGGTTGCTCGACGTGGCTTTTGACCGATGGCGAGAAAACAGAATGTGGAAAGACACGTAGTTCGGCGGGTTTTTTGTGTTTGATTTGTTGAAGCTATGTTAACTATTTTTTAGGCGAATGAAGAAATATGTACCAACGATTTTCTTTTTTTTGTGGCTGAAATAACATCATGATACGTTGTATGCAAAGCCAATAAAAACCTACAAAACGCCAATGTCAGTTTTCTTCTGAATGATGCATTACCACCATAGTGGGACTGCTTTTACCGCCGTTATCTGTTGTCATGGTGATGCTCTCATGCTTCATCGACAGTTAGACTTGTTTATTGTTAATAGAACGAGCCCATGCCCGTTCAACAGAGCTTGGGGCATCTGTCCTGTCATGCCCTAACCTGTCCTGTCCTGTCCTGTCCTGTCCTATCGAATCCTATTCGTATACGGTACTTTCCTATTTTATCGTATCATACTTTATCCTATCCTGACATCGTCTCTCCTGTTGAATCTCTACTATCCTGTTCTGTCTTATCGTATCCTGTCGTCTCCAGTTTTATCCTATCCTCCCCCGCTCTATCCTATCCTATCCTCCCCGACTCTATCCTCTACTTCCTCCCCCACCCTATCCTCTCCTCCCCCACCCTATCCTATCCTCCCCCACCCTATCTTATCCTCCCCCACTGTATCCTAACCTCTCCTTCCCCACCCTATCCTATCCTCTCCTCCCCCACCATATCATCTCCTCCTCCACCCTATCATATCCTCTCCTCCCCAACCCTATCCTATTCTATCCTCTCCCACCCTATCCTGTCCTATCCTCCCCCCATCCTATCCTCCCCCACCCTATCCTATCCTCCCCCACCCTATCCTATCCTCCCCCACCCTATCCTATCCTCCCCCACCCTATCCTATCCTATTGTGTGCTATCGAATAATATTCTGTCCAATTCTGTCATCCTGACCTATCCTAGTTTTCTCATTCTATCCTATCGTAATCTACACTATCATATCCTTTCCTATTGTATCATACATTTTAGCACCCTGTTGTTACGGACAGGCTAACTGGGCCTCCGGTTTGCCTAGCCCGTACCAATGAAAATAAACAAGAAACACAAAACGCCAGCACAGAGTTCCAACGGGGTGTATTCAGCACAAACCAACTCCCCTGCCCGTCCCACACCAGGGCTCACGGGTGCTGACGTGCGGCCCCCGCCGGCACTCAGACTTCCGCCGCTCACGCGCTCACAGGGCCCCCGCCGATATTCCTTGCACCGGCCCCCGCCAGTCAAGCTCCGAGCCTTCGTCAGCGTCTCTGGGACTTGGACCATACCAACGAACCCTGAAAATAACCCAAACTCACTCATCCGTTCCTTCACTAACAATCATCATGCATCCGCGGTATTTACAATGTATAAGGTTACAGATAAAATCAGCACTCACCCGTCACCCTGGGGTTCATTCGCTCGAGTGTCGTATCCAGCTTTCACTCGGCAAATATACAATCAATCAGATCATTCGCTCACCCGTGAACACTCCTCAGTCAGTACGTCACCCACTCATGCTAAAAATAATCACAGTCAGAACCTAACCACGTGCACACCACCATTCGCCACATTCGATTCGTAACAACCACCCCCCCATCAAGCCGAACAAGTTCCTGCAACTTGTGTAGCTTCATTCCCGCATAATCCGAGACAGCATATCCGCCTCATAATTCCTGCTGCCCTCAATGGGTAGGAGATGGAATCTGTATTCCTGTAGGGCCAGTGACCATCGCATCAGCCGCGCATTGGTCGACTTGCTACGGTGTAGGTGAAGAAGAGGACGATGGTCCGTCTGCAACAGGAATTCCCGCCCCAGCAGGTACCTGCTGAATTTGTCTACGGCCCAAGTGATGGCGAGGCATTCACGTTCGATGGTGGAGTACCTTCGCTCCCGGTCCAAGAGTTTCCGACTGGCGTAGCAAATCGGATGGAACTCCCTGTCTTCCCCCACCTGAAGAAGAACCGCTCCTAACCCCACGTCCGAGGCGTCGGTTCTGAGGACAAATTCCTTGGCGAAATCGGGAACGGCAACCACCGGTTGCCGGGACAGAATCCCTTTGACCTGGTCGAAAGAGCGCTGGCACTCAGCAGTCCAGACGACTCTATTTGGCCGGCCCTTTCGGGTAAGCTCTGTCAAGGGAGCCACCACCTCCGAGTAATTGGGCACGTACCGGCGGTAGTACCCACAGACTCCCAGAAAGGAGAGTACCTGCCTTTTGGTGGCTGGAGCTACCAACTGCAAGATCCTCGACACGTGATGTTGAAGAGGTCGCATCTCCGTGCCAGTCAGGAGATGACCCAGAAATTCCAGCTGCCTGCACCCTGCCTCCATCTTAGTGGGGCGGGCCGTCAACCCCTGGGTGGTCAGTCTGCGTAGGACCTCATCCACGTCCGCGAGATGTTGATCCCAGGTGGCTGAGGCCACCAGAATGTCGTCAAAGAAACTGACGGCCCCCACCTCCTGAAGCCTCAATCGCCGCATCATCCTAGCAAAGGTGCTCGGTGCCGTCACCAACCCAAACGGCATACGGGTGAAGTGGAAGAGCCCTTGTGGGGTTTTGAAGGCGGTTTTTTCCCTATCCCCCCTAGCAATGGGGATCTGCCAATATCCCTTGGCCAAATCCAGCTTGGTAAAAAACCTTTTGCCCTGAAGATTGGCAAAGATTTCTTCGGGATCGGGGATGGGTTCAGCGTCAAAAACCGTGAGTTGGTTCAGCGCCCGGAAGTCAATGCAGAATCGCACTGAACCATCCTTTTTGACGATCAGAACTACAGGTGAACTGTAGGGGGAATGAGAGGGTTCGATGACACCCAGGCGTAGCATTTTGTCTACCTCCCGAGCCACTAGTTTCTCGGACTGGAATGGAAGGGGATATGGCCTTTGGTGTACCACTCTATCCTCCTTCAGCGAGATCACGTGCTCCATAGCTTTGGAATGACCAGGCAGGTCCGTCAGGGTAGCCGGATACCTTTCCAGCACCTGGCATAACTGAGCCTTCTGCTTCTCTGTGAGATCGGGAGCAACTCTGACATCCTTGACCGATTCGGTCTGTAGGGCAGCCAGCTGGTGGATTCCAACCTTGGTAACATCATGGTCCGGCAAGGCGGAGTCTCCCATGATGACTCCAATATGGGCATCGATGAAAGGGCCCGAGTGTCTCTGCAAAAACTCTTTCAGCATGTTAATATGAAAGACCTTCTGACCACCATTGCCCAAGTCCACCAAGTAGTCACACGCGGCCGTCTTCTTCAACACCGAATAGGGACCGTGCCATTTCAACAACATCTTGTGGTGTGAAGTGGGCAGCAAAACTAGGACCTGATCTCCCGGTTTGAGCTCACGAGGTTTTGCTCTGCGGTCATAGTAGGCGGCACTTCTGTCTTGTACCTGCTTCAGAGCCTCTTGAGCCCGCTGTACCGACTCGGCAAGCGTCTCCTTCAAATCCTGCACATATTGGTGAACGGGTTGCACGTGCTCCTGCGACACGTTTCCTACCCAACAGTCATGGAGGATCCGCGCGGGCCCTCTTGGCGTACGCCCGAAGAGCAACTCAAAAGGAGCGTACCCCGTGCTGGCTTGGGGAATTTCCCGATAGGCGAACAGAGCTGGCTGCAAATACCTATCCCAATCTCGGGGTTTGTCATCCATGAGTCTCTTCAACATGGCCTTAAGGGACCCGTTAAAGCGCTCTACCAGGCCATTGGTCTGAGCATGATATGGGGTGCTATGCACTTGGGAGATAGAGAGCAATCGGGCCACCTGTTTCATCAAGGCCGAAGTGAACTGCGACCCCAGGTCCGAAAGCATTTCCTCTGGCACTCCGGTGC
>JAWQFJ010022751.1:10000-17410 GCA_034096865.1 Theodoxus fluviatilis | reverse complement strand
ATATAGTGGTGGTAGTGGTAGTATTAGAGGTTGTAGTGGTAGTATTAGAGGTGGTAGTGGTAGTATTAGAGGTGGTAGTGGTAGTATTAGAGGTGGTAGTGGTAGTATTAGAGGTGGTAGTGGTAGTATTAGAGGTGGTAGTGGTAGTATTAGAGGTGGTAGGGGTAGTATTAGAGGTGGTAGTGGTAGTATTAGAGGTGGCAGTGGTAGTATTAGAGGTGGTAGTGGTAGTATTAGAGGTGGTAGTGGTAGTATTAGAGGTGGTAGTGGTAGTATTAGAGGTGGTAGTGGTAGTATTAGAGGTGGTAGTGGTAGTATTAGAGGTGGTAGTGGTAGTATTAGAGGTGGTAGTGGTAGTATTAGAGGTGGTAGTGGTAGTATTAGAGGTGGTAGTGGTAGTATTAGAGGTGGTAGTGGTAGTATTAGAGGTGGTAGTGGTAGTATTAGAGGTGGTAGTGGTAGTATTAGAGGTGGTAGTGGTAGTATTAGAGGTGGTAGTGGTAGTATTAGAGGTGGTAGTGGTAGTATTAGAGGTGGTAGTGGTAGTATTAGAGGTGGTAGTGGTAGTATTAGAGGTGGTAGTGGTAGTATTAGAGGTGGTAGTGGTAGTATTAGAGGTGGTAGTGGTAGTATTAGAGGTGGTAGTGGTAGTATTAGAGGTGGTAGTGGTAGTATTAGAGGTGGTAGTGGTAGTATTAGAGGTGGTAGTGGTAGTATTAGAGGTGGTAGTGGTAGTATTAGAGGTGGTAGTGGTAGTATTAGAGGTGGTAGTGGTAGTATTAGAGGTGGTAGTGGTAGTATTAGAGGTGGTAGTGGTAGTATTAGAGGTGGTAGTGGTAGTATTAGAGGTGGTAGGGGTAGTATTAGAGGTGGTAGTGGTAGTATTAGAGGTGGTAGTGGTAGTATTAGAGGTGGTAGTGGTAGTATTAGAGGTGGTAGTGGTAGTATTAGAGGTGGTAGTGGTAGTATTAGAGGTGGTAGTGGTAGTATTAGAGGTGGTAGTGGTAGTATTAGAGGTGGTAGTGGTAGTATTAGAGGTGGTAGTGGTAGTATTAGAGGTGGTAGTGGTAGTATTAGAGGTGGTAGTGGTAGTATTAGAGGTGGTAGTGGTAGTATTAGAGGTGATAGTGGTAGTATTAGAGGTGGTAGTGGTAGTATTAGAGGTGGTAGTGGTAGTATTAGAGGTGGTAGTGGTAGTATTAGAGGTGGTAGTGGTAGTATTAGAGGTGGTAGTGGTAGTATTAGAGGTGGTAGTGGTAGTATTAGAGGTGGTAGTGGTAGTATTAGAGGTGGTAGTGGTAGTATTAGAGGTGGTAGTGGTAGTATTAGAGGTGGTAGTGGTAGTATTAGAGGTGGTAGTGGTAGTATTAGAGGTGGTAGTGGTAGTATTAGAGGTGGTAGTGGTAGTATTAGAGGTGGTAGTGGTAGTATTAGAGGTGGTAGTGGTAGTATTAGAGGTGATAGTGGTAGTATTAGAGGTGGTAGTGGTAGTATTAGAGGTGGTAGTGGTAGTATTAGAGGTGGTAGTGGTAGTATTAGAGGTGGTAGTGGTAGTATTAGAGGTGGTAGTGGTAGTATTAGAGGTGATAGTGGTAGTATTAGAGGTGGTAGTGGTAGTATTAGAGGTGGTAGTGGTAGTATTAGAGGTGGTAGTGGTAGTATTAGAGGTGGTAGTGGTAGTATTAGAGGTGGTAGTGGTAGTATTAGAGGTGGTAGTGGTAGTATTAGAGGTGGTAGTGGTAGTATTAGAGGTGGTAGTGGTAGTATTAGAGGTGGTAGTGGTAGTATTAGAGGTGGTAGTGGTAGTATTAGAGGTGGTAGTGGTAGTATTAGAGGTGGTAGTGGTAGTATTAGAGGTGGTAGTGGTAGTATTAGAGGTGGTAGTGGTAGTATTAGAGGTGGTAGTGGTAGTATTAGAGGAGGTAGTGGTAGTATTAGAGGTGGTAGTGGTAGTATTAGAGGTGGTAGTGGTAGTATTAGAGGTGGTAGTGGTAGTATTAGAGGTGGTAGTGGTAGTATTAGAGGTGGTAGTGGTAGTATTAGAGGTGGTAGTGGTAGTATTAGAGGTGGCAGTGGTAGTATTAGAGGTGGTAGTGGTAGTATTAGAGGTGGTAGTGGTAGTATTAGAGGTGGTAGTGGTAGTATTAGAGGTGGTAGTGGTAGTATTAGAGGTGGTAGTGGTAGTATTAGAGGTGGTAGTGGTAGTATTAGAGGTGGTAGTGGTAGTATTAGAGGTGGTAGTGGTAGTATTAGAGGTGGTAGTGGTAGTATTAGAGGTGGTAGTGGTAGTATTAGAGGTGGTAGTGGTAGTATTAGAGGTGGTAGTGGTAGTATTAGAGGTGGTAGTGGTAGTATTAGAGGTGGTAGTGGTAGTATTAGAGGTGGTAGTGGTATTATTAGAGGTGGTAGTGGTAGTATTAGAGGTGGTAGTGGTAGTATTAGAGGTGGTAGTGGTAGTATTAGAGGTGGTAGTGGTAGTATTAGAGGTGGTAGTGGTAGTATTAGAGGTGGTAGTGGTAGTATTAGAGGTGGTAGTGGTAGTATTAGAGGTGGTAGTGGTAGTATTAGAGGTGGTAGTGGTAGTATTAGAGGTGGTAGTGGTAGTATTAGAGGTGGTAGTGGTAGTATTAGAGGTGGTAGTGGTAGTATTAGAGGTGGTAGTGGTAGTATTAGAGGTGGTAGTGGTAGTATTAGAGGTGGTAGTGGTAGTATTAGAGGTGGTAGTGGTAGTATTAGAGGTGGTAGTGGTAGTATTAGAGGTGGTAGTGGTAGTATTAGAGGTGGTAGTGGTAGTATTAGAGGTGGTAGTGGTAGTATTAGAGGTGATAGTGGTAGTATTAGAGGTGATAGTGGTAGTATTAGAGGTGGTAGTGGTAGTATTAGAGGTGGTAGTGGTAGTATTAGAGGTGGTAGTGGTAGTATTAGAGGTGGTAGTGGTAGTATTAGAGGTGGAAGTGGTAGTATTAGAGGTGGAAGTGGTAGTATTAGAGGTGGTAGTGGTAGTATTAGAGGTGGTAGTGGTAGTATTAGAGGTGGTAGTGGTAGTATTAGAGGTGGTAGTGGTAGTATTAGAGGTGGTAGTGGTAGTATTAGAGGTGGTAGTGGTAGTATTAGAGGCGGTAGTGGTAGTATTAGAGGTGGTAGTGGTAGTATTAGAGGTGGTAGTGGTAGTATTAGAGGTGGTAGTGGTAGTATTAGAGGTGGTAGTGGTAGTATTAGAGGTGGTAGTGGTAGTATTAGAGGTGGTAGTGGTAGTATTAGAGGTGGTAGTGGTAGTATTAGAGGTGGTAGTGGTAGTATTAGAGGTGGTAGTGGTAGTATTAGAGGTGGTAGTGGTAGTATTAGAGGTGGTAGTGGTAGTATTAGAGGTGGTAGTGGTAGTATTAGAGGTGGTAGTGGTAGTATTAGAGGTGGTAGTGGTAGTATTAGAGGTGGTAGTGGTAGTATTAGAGGTGGTAGTGGTAGTATTAGAGGTGGTAGTGGTAGTATTAGAGGTGGTAGTGGTAGTATTAGAGGTGGTAGTGGTAGTATTAGAGGTGGTAGTGGTAGTATTAGAGGTGGTAGTGGTAGTATTAGAGGTGGTAGTGGTAGTATTAGAGGTGGTAGTGGTAGTATTAGAGGTGGTAGTGGTAGTATTAGAGGTGGTAGTGGTAGTATTAGAGGTGGTAGTGGTAGTATTAGAGGTGGTAGTGGTAGTATTAGAGGTGGTAGTGGTAGTATTAGAGGTGGTAGTGGTAGTATTAGAGGTGGTAGTGGTAGTATTAGAGGTGGTAGTGGTAGTATTAGAGGTGGTAGTGGTAGTATTAGAGGTGGTAGTGGTAGTATTAGAGGTGGTAGGGGTAGTATTAGAGGTGGTAGTGGTAGTATTAGAGGTGGTAGTGGTAGTATTAGAGGTGGTAGTGGTAGTATTAGAGGTGGTAGTGGTAGTATTAGAGGTGGTAGTGGTAGTATTAGAGGTGGTAGTGGTAGTATTAGAGGTGGTAGTGGTAGTATTAGAGGTGGTAGTGGTAGTATTAGAGGTGGTAGTGGTAGTATTAGAGGTGGTAGTGGTAGTATTAGAGGTGGTAGTGGTAGTATTAGAGGTGGTAGTGGTAGTATATAGAGGTGGTAGTGGTAGTATTAGAGGTGGTAGTATTAGAGGTGGTAGTGGTAGTATATAGAGGTGGTAGTGGTAGTATTAGAGGTGGTAGTGGTAGTATTAGAGGTGGTAGTGGTAGTATATAGAGGTGGTAGTGGTAGTATTAGAGGTGGTAGTGGTAGTATTAGAGGTGGTAGTGGTAGTATTAGAGGTGGTAGTGGTAGTATATAGAGGTGGTAGTGGTAGTATTAGAGGTGGTAGTGGTAGTATTAGAGGTGGTAGTGGTAGTATTAGAGGTGGTAGTAGTAGTATTAGAGGTGGTAGTGGTAGTATTAGAGGTGGCAGTTGTAGTATATAGAGGTGGTAGTAGTAGTATTAGAGGTGGTAGTGGTAGTATTAGAGGTGGTAGTGGTAGTATTAGAGGTGGTAGTGGTAGTATTAGAGGTGGTAGTAGTAGTATTAGAGGTGGTAGTGGTAGTATTAGAGGTGGCAGTTGTAGTATATAGAGGTGGTAGTAGTAGTATTAGAGGTGGTAGTATTAGAGGTTGTAGTGCTAGTATATAGAGGTGGCAGTGCTAGTATTAGAGGGTGGTAGTGGTAGTATTAGAGGTTGTAGTGCTAGTATATAGAGGTGGCAGTGCTAGTATTAGAGGGTGGTAGTGGTAGTATTAGAGGTGGTAGTGGTAGTATTAGAGGTGGTAGTGGTAGTATTAGAGGTGGTAGTATTAGAGGTGGTAGTGGTAGTATTAGAGGTGGTAGTGGTAGTATTAGAGGTAGTAGTGGTAGTATATAGAGGTGGCAGTGCTAGTATTAGAGGGTGGTAGTGGTAGTATTAGAGGTGGTAGTGGTAGTATTAGAGGTGGCAGTGGTAGTATTAGAGGTGGTAGTGGTAGTATTAGAGGTGGTAGTGGTAGTATTAGAGGTGGTAGTGGTAGTATTAGAGGTGGTAGTGGTAGTATTAGAGGTGATAGTGGTAGTATTAGAGGTGGCAGTGGTAGAATTAGAGGTGATAGTGGTAGTATTAGAGGTGGTAGTGGTAGTATTAGAGGTAGTAGTGGTAGTATATAGAGGTGGCAGTGGTAGTATTAGAGGTGGCAGTGGTAGTATTAGAGGTGGTAGTGGTAGTATTAGAGGTGGCAGTGGTAGTATTAGAGGTGGTAGTGGTAGTATTAGAGGTGGTAGTGGTAGTATTAGAGGTGGCAGTGGTAGTATTAGAGGTGGTAGTGCTAGTATTAGAGGGTGGTAGTGGTAGTATTAGAGGTGGCAGTGGTAGTATTAGAGGTGGTAGTGGTAGTATTAGAGGTGGCAGTGGTAGTATTAGAGGTGGTAGTGGTAGTATTAGAGGTGGTAAAGGTCGCAGTGGTAGTATTAGAGGTTGTAGTGCTAGTATATAGAGGTGGCAGTGCTAGTATTAGAGGGTGGTAGTGGTAGTATTAGAGGTGGTAGTGGTAGTATTAGAGGTGGTAGTGGTAGTATTAGAGGTGGTAGTGGTAGTATTAGCGGTGGCAGTGGTAGTATTAGAGGTGGTAGTGGTAGTATTAGAGGTGGTAGTGGTAGTATTAGAGGTGGTAGTGGTAGTATTAGAGGTGGTAGTGGTAGTATTAGAGGTGGTAGTGGTAGTATTAGAGGCGGTAGTGGTAGTATTAGAGGTGGTAGTGGTAGTATTAGAGGTGGTAGTGGTAGTATTAGAGGTGGTAGTGGTAGTATTAGAGGTGGTAGTGGTAGTATTAGAGGTGGTAGTGGTAGTATAAAGAGGTAGTAGTGGTAGTATATAGAGGGTGGTAGGAGTAATATTAGAGGTGGTAGGGGTATTATTAGAGGTGGTAGTGGTAGTATTAGAGGTGGTAGTGGTAGTATAAAGATGGTGGTAGGAGTAATATTAGAGGTGGTAGGGGTATTATTAGAGGTGGTAGTGGTAGTATTAGAGGTGGTAGTGGTAGTATTAGAGGTGGTAGTGGTAGTATTAGAGGTAGTAGTGGTAGTATAAAGAGGGTGGTAGGAGTAATATTAGAGGTGGTAGGGGTATTATTAGAGGTGGTAGTGATAGTATTAGAGGTGGTAGTGGTAGTATTAGAGGTGGCAGGGGTAGTATTAGAGGTGGCAGTGGTAGTATTAGAGGTGGTAGTGGTAGTATTAGAGGTGGTAGTGGTAGTATTAGAGGTGGTAGTGGTAGTATTAGAGGTGGCAGGGGTAGTATTAGAGGTGGTAGTGGTAGTATTAGAGGTGGCAGTTGTAGTATATAGAGGTGGTAGTGGTAGTTTTAGAGGTGGTAGTAGTAGTATTAGAGGTGGTAGTGGTAGTATTAGAGGTGGTAGTGGTAGTATTAGAGGTGGTAGTGGTAGTATTAGAGGTGGTAGTAGTAGTATTAGAGGTGGTAGTAGTAGTATTAGAGGTGGTAGTGGTAGTATTAGAGGTGGTAGTGGTAGTATTAGAGGTGGTAGTAGTAGTATTAGAGGTGGTAGTGGTAGTATTAGAGGTGGTAGTGGTAGTATTAGAGGTGGTAGTATTAGAGGTGGTAGTAGTAGTATTAGAGGTGGTAGTAGTAGTATTAGAGGTGGTAGTAGTAGTATTAGAGGTGGTAGTGGTAGTATTAGAGGTGGTAGTGGTAGTATTAGAGGTGGTAGTAGTAGTATTAGAGGTGGTAGTGGTAGTATTAGAGGTGGGAGTGGTAGTATTAGAGGTGGTAGTGGTAGTATTAGAGGTGGCAGTTGTAGTATATAGAGGTGGTAGTAGTAGTATTAGAGGTGGTAGTGGTAGTATTAGAGGTGGTAGTGGTAGTATTAGAGGTGGTAGTGGTAGTATAAAGAGGTGGTAGTGGTAGTATTAGAGGTGGTAGGAGTAATATTAGAGGTGGTAGTGGTAGTATATAGAGGTGGTAGGGGTACTATTGGAGGTGGTAGAGGTAATATTAGAGGTGGCAGTGGTAGTATTAGAGGTGGTAGGGGTAGTATTAGAGGTGGTAGGGGTAGTATTAAAGGTGGTAGTGGTAGTATATAGAAGTTGTGGTGGTAGTATATAGTGGTTAGTCATCGCTGCAGTAGATAATACTTGAGGGTGCAAGTGGAAAGGGAAGTAGAGCAGGAGGAGGGAAAGAGGAGAGGTAGAAGAAGGAGAAGGAGGAGCAGAAAGAGCAGGAGAAAAAGCAGGAGAGAAGGTGGAGAAGCACAAGAAGCAGGAGCTGGAGTAGAAGCAGGAGGAGCAGGTGGAGAAGTACAAGAAGCAGGAGAAGCGGAAGAGGGAACAGGAGCAGGAGAAACCAGAGGAGGAGGAACAGGAGACGCGGGAGGAGCAGGAGAAGAAGCACGAGCTGAAGTAGAAGCAAGAGGAGCAGG
>JAWQFJ010022751.1:0-2500 GCA_034096865.1 Theodoxus fluviatilis | reverse complement strand
GAATCTCTACCTGTACCTTCACACTTCACATCGAAGCGTAACTACAAGATGTAAAATCTCCACCTGTACCATCACACTGCACATTGAAGCGTAACTACAAGATGTAGAATCTCTACCTGTACCTCCACACTGTCCACTGCAGGGCGACTACAAGGTCGAGGGCAGACTGGTGGACACGGCTACTGGACAGGAGCTGGGCTGCCAACACATGGAAGTGACCATAGTGGACGGACATCCCCCCTGTAGTGGCTTCCTCTGCAGCATCTTCGGATGACGACACTTCCGTCTTTCCTCCCTCGGAAGGGTCGACACTTCTCATAGCCTCGCTGTTGACCTTCTGAGCCTTGTTGTGTGGTTCAGTGATTCATTAAACAATATTAAGCGTTGCTGTAAGTATTTCTGTTGGTGATGGTTTGTTAATATATGTTTCAACGTGTTTGTATGTGCTCTGGCGTAGACATGTTTGAGCCTGTAGATAGGAGCGTGTGCTTGAATCATGAAATTAGACAAACACATGCATCTCACGCGTCATTCCATGCTCTTCCAACGTAATACTCAATTTTTCTCATGCAGAGTGTAGACGTTTCGACTGCAGAGGGTCAAATACTTCAAATTATCAAATTAACTATTGGCCTTGCCATCAATCTGTGTTTTGAATAAACTACACGTGTGCACTCTATCTGGTCAGTCATCATGGCAATATCTAATTCAGTGCACATCAGTCATAGATTCAAGTATCACCCTTTACTGCGCACAAATGTCCAGCCACTCATCCTGCATTCATTTCCTGTGTAATGATGCATCTAAAGCATCGTGTTGAATTTCCCTGCAAACGAAGCCAGTCGTTCACGAGCAAGGGAAACAAGCTCTCAAATAACTCATGACGTTCTGGATACCTCTTGAAGGGCACTTTTGACTGGATTTGTAGTGCAGCAATGGGCACGGCCTGCGAAAGCGGGTCAGATAGTAGCGAGGGCGCAATCTAAGGTCCTCAAAGACTGCAGGAAAGGGCGCATTTCCTGACTGCGGCTACTCGCGCGGGATTCTACGTGTCCTCGGCTGACGGACAGTCAGCAGAGCTCTGTCAAGTCCATTCCCTCTTTGAGCTGCTGCCTCTGTTACTGGACATTTGACTGTTTTGGCTCTGGAGGCGGTAGAAAGGTGCCGAGATCTCAAACGTAGCAATGAAAGGCAACATACTCCTCTTCGTCACAGTTTTCGTCGTAGGGGTTGCCCTCGTGCAGGGATCGCGCAGTAGAAGAGCTAAAAAGCTGAAGATCACCGACTGCAGTGAGTTGTGTGTCTCTCTCTCTGTCTCTGTCTCACTCTCTGTCTCTGTCTCACCCTCTGTCCCACCCTCTGTCTCTGTCTCATCCTCTGTCCCACCCTCTGTCTCTGTCTCACCCTCTGTCCCACCCTCTGTCTCTGTCTCACCCTCTGTCCCACCCTCTGTCTCTGTCTCCCTCTCTGTCTCTGTCTCTGTCTCACCCCCTGTCTCTGTCTCACGCCCTGTCTCTGTCTCACCCTCTGTCTCTGTCTCACCCTCTGTCACTCTCTGTCTCTGTCTCTGTCACTCTCTGTCTCACCCTCTGTCCCACCCTCTGTCTCTGTCTCACCCCCTGTCTCTGTCTCACCCCCTGTCTCTGTCTCACCCCCTGTCTCTGTCTCACCCTCTGTCTCTGTCTCACCCTCTGTCTCTGTCTCTGTCTCACCCTCTGTCTCTGTCTCACTCTCTGTCACTCTGACTCTGTCTCACCCTCTGTCTCTGTCTCTGTCTCACCCTCTGTCTCTGTCTCACTCTCTGTCACTCTGACTCTGTCTCACCCTCTGTCTCTGTCTCTGTCTCACCCTCGGTCTCTGTCTCACTCTCTGTCACTCTCTGTCTGTCACTCTCTGACTCACTCTCTGTCACTCTGTCTCTCTCTCATCCCCTGTCTCTGTCTCACTTTCTGTCTCTGTCACGCTCTCTGTCTCTGTCACTCTCTGTCTCTGTCTCATCCCCTGTCTCTGTCTCCCCCTCTGTCTCTGTCTCCCTCGCTGTCTCTGACACTCTCTGTCTCTGTCTCTGTCACTCTCTGTCTCACCCTCTGTCACTCTCTGTTTCTGCCACTCTCTTTCTCTGTCACTCTCTGTCTCTGTCACTCTCTGTCTCACTCTCTATCACTCTCTGTCTCTGTCTAATCCCCTGTCTCTGACTCACCCTATGTCTCTAACTCCCGCTGTCTCTGTCTCACTCTCTGTCTCTGTCTCCCCCTCTGTCTTTGTCTCACCCTTTGTCTCTGTCTCACGCCCTGTCTCTGTCTCACATTCTGTCTCTGTCTCACTGTCTGTCTCTGTCTCTCTATGTCCCTGTCTCACTATGTTTTAATCTCACTCTCTGTCTCTGTCTCATTCTGTCTCATGCTCTGTCTCTGTCTCATTCTCTGTCTTTGTCTCACTCTCTGTCTATGTCTCACTGTCTGTCTCTGTCTCACTCTGTTTCAATCTCACTCTCTGTCTC
>JAWQFJ010022749.1:35000-43585 GCA_034096865.1 Theodoxus fluviatilis | reverse complement strand
TGTGGTGACGTGTGGTTAAGGCGGTCACTATTGAAGTTCACGAGGTACCTCGTTTCGAAAGTTCTAAATCTACTCTAATCTAGTTGCTCTAGGTCTAGCTGCTTCTCAGACCATCTGGATCAACTGTGTGTTCCTTCGCCGGCTAGAAAGCAACAAGCATCCCATGCACATGCGGTTTGGTGATCGCTCTCCAATTGTTTACACTAACCCTAGCAACAATGGAAGGGACTCAAACGGGCAGTTGTGGCGGTGCGAGATTTGATTGGATAAAATCGATTACTCAGCAGCTCTTTCATTTTGCACTGTACTGCACAGATGATAGAGGTAAAAAGCTTTGTGTTTATCAGGGACAATATTATTGCTGTTTATTTGGTAATAAGGAGATCTATCAGGTGTGTTCTGCTGAGATTCGCGGTCGCATGACTCTTGACGGAAGTTCTGTCAATGTTTGCAAGCAGTTGTTTCCCCTTACAATTTTTCGTCTGCTTCAACAATCTGGTGCATAACATCCTTGGGTATTACAAAGTAAATGTAATTCGTCTCTCTCTTGCGTGTACATCAGAATTAAGATGCAATGACAAAATACGTGTAAAACCATATATGATGTTTGTGTCAGCAATTGATTGATAACCAGACATGTGTCGACCCTTTATGGCAGTACGAGTACCCAGGCATAACGAAGACACAGCTCCCAGCTGCATCCAGCCAGAAAATCGGTCTGGGTCCGCAAGAAACTATACCTGCATTTATTGACACAGGTAGACATTGTGTCTCCCTCCTGGCATCAATTACAAAAACACGCAGTCTGTGACGCACAACCTCAAGGGGATTGTGATTATATCTAATGATCGACTGCATCGGCTGGTTCACTGACGGTGCATCTATTTATGTACAATGACGTCACTCCTCCGGGGTGTCCGTTTATGAAACAAGGCAAAGAGATCGTCAGAGTGTATCACTACGCGATGTAAATAAAGGAAAAACGAAAATATTTGACGTATTTTCGAGTTTGGAAAGCTTGAGACTAATTTGAGAGTTATACAAAATGCACTCAAGAGGTTCTCTTTCTTCTCTCAACGCGTGATCTACTCTTTGTCTCGTTTCCAGCTGCGTAGTAACATCCGACTGGCGCATAAATTAGGTCCTAGTATCATTGAGGGAGGTGGAACTGCGTTCCTGAGCTACGAGTTGTGTCTTCAATCGCTCTCTGCGTCAGCTCATAAGGTTTTACCTGCACATCTTCCATCGCTTCTTGCATCAGGTATGGTCAGAATTGATGTTTAAACATTGCTTTCATCGAATTTTGCCATATTTCCCCTGTATTCTTCGTTTGTTGATGACAAAATGGCCGACTTCACGGGAACCGTCTTCCGTGTTTACATCATGTGATGGCACTTATTTTGTGTTGAAAGGCGTCTTTCTACGTCGTATGTTTGCCGGAATGTTATTGAAATTGACATATTGGATGACTTTTTGTTGTTTAATTGAGTTCTCCTTCGTATTTAGGAGTCGTTTACTACCTGTACTTGTGATCCAGCTAGACTAGCTCACAGTGACACTGTCGATGACCTAGTAGTACTGCAGAGTGTAGTCACTAGTGTCATTCGAGCACTGATGGGGAGTGATTCATCATATTTATACTAAATAGTATGGTTTCCTACCCTCTGGCGTCTTGCTAATGCGAAGTTGAATGCCGTGATCTTTTTGACTGGAGCAGTTGAAAAAATGCAGGAGTCGCCAGAAACGTGGGGATGAGTATTTACATTTCAATTGCTTACGTACACGTACGAGTATTGATACCAATGAATTCGAGGATATTTCGTAGACATTGATAATGTTGTCTTCCCAATAGGTACAGTTTGTGTCGGATATTTTCTAAACACTTGGTATACTTGTGAACCATGGAAAACAGGCGTAAAACAGCTCATCCATGACGACACATAGTGTAGCCTACGCGCAAGTTGAAGTCGCAAGGCTGGCACCGAAAAGTCGGGTTCCTCCCCCTAAAGGCTAAACACTAGTTCGCGATAATAATGGCACATATTTTGCTGGGGGTTGACGCACAAAGTGCATTTATGTGTGTAAAGTATATATGAAGAGTTGTGTGATACGGTCGGAAAGAAACGCAGTCAATATTTACCCGTCGTGAAGACGGTGGGATCTCATATCAATGATATCATACCCAGAAATTGAGGATGGGAAAGTCACAAGTGGGTCTGTCTCGCTTGGTTCAAAAATTGATTCATGGTGAATCATTGATGACTTCTTTTCATAAGTGACAATGAGCATGATGATTATTAAAACTGCTTTTGATCCAGCTTACCGTCTACAGAATGTCTCCTTCGTTACTTAATCAGATGTTGCTGTTAAGTTGCTGAAGGTTCGTGAGGATGTTTGTCCAGAATACTTCACATACTTTGTCTTGATATATCACATTATGATGGTTTTTGCAGGGTTCACAGGCCACAGGGTTAAGATTATTGGAGAGCTGGTTCATTAGTGAAAGCAAGAACGACAAATTAATGTAAATCGTTTTTACTTCCATTCACTAGAAGTCAAATAATAGCTTTGTTGTTGCATGTCAGATCGAAGACACTATCTATTGTGTGAGAGCTTTCCTCATCTCCACTTATTGTTATACACAGTTCTTTTAGTTGGCAATGAAGGATTACAGTTCTCCCTTGGCTTTATCCTTCAGTAGGTTTAATTTTCATCCCTTACTTTAGGTTTAGATGACATTTTCATTTCCTGAAAACATTGATGTGCACATCATTAATCTAAACCATTCCAGTGTTGATACAGCATGTGTTGGATTCTGCGCAAAAGTGTATGAGAATAATTAAGTATCAGGTCATATTAATCTTGGTTTTGCTAACACCGCCAAATTGTCGTGTGCAGTCAGCAATATGGATTAGATAAGGTTGTGTAGGCCAGCTCTGTATTTGACTCAATTGAAGTGGATTGCGTAGCTCTTCCTTGCTAAAGCACATGCAGATGAACACTTCTCTTACAGGTCTCATGTATAGGCGAAAATGCATGTTGTAACACAGAAATCTGACACACATATATATATATCTTTAATATCTGACCAAGACATCTATCAGAGATATCTCAACATTTAACAGAGATACATAAGATAGTGTAATATTACCCTAGCCACTGAACTACATTGACTTGGCATTAGCATGTGTCCATTTGACAACCGTGCACACTGATCATTATGTAGCTGGTCAGTAAGCACGTGTAGCAGGCTCATTCTCTGGAAAGGTACACAAATCTGTTACATGGGTGGTGAAATATTTTTCATCAAATATTTGTATTAAAAGTACATATTCAGGTAAAAGAATGCTTGGACCTATCATCTAGAGTAAAACTGGAGCAAGGTCTTTGCCTTTTTCTAAGTAAATGGGGTATGAAGAGGTGCTTGACCACATTTCTAGTTTGTAACACTGGACGCCAAACAGATATTAAATGTGGTCAAAACATAATGGTTTTCAGATAATTTCCTTACAAAACATGTCGAAAACGATTAATAAACACATCATAAATAGCTTGCAATAGATAACTTATTAATCTTGACATTTGGAACAAAATTAGACACTTTACTTATCGTGTCTTGTTACAAACCAGTTGAACAAAAGCAAAATCCACATGTTATTTAAGTATTGATGTGCCATCACTATTGCTTGCGTATTGGAGAGAAGTAAACAAAGATCTAGAAAGCCTTTTCACCATGAAAGCATCAGGGGAAAAAACAAAACAAATTTTAAACAATATATCTCAAGGATAATCTCTAGGTTGTAACAAAGACACTTCCATCGTGTCTTGTTTACGAACAAGAAAGAACAAGCAATAGATCGACAAAACATGCTATTTTAGTAACAAAACTTTAAATAAAGTTGTAAGATACGGTAAGGAATAATTTTGGGTCCGGTATGAAGGGTAATGCTGTCCACTTTTATGTTTAATTTCACAAGAAACCACACATTTTCAAAGAAATGTTTCCGTTTGACGGATCGAACCGGTTTTCGATCTATTTTCACCTCACAAACTTAGTCAACAACAATCGGTAAGCACAACTAAAGATTAAAAAAGGAATAAAGTTTCACATTTAACGATGAGAAACATTACTAAAATCCTGAAATTTCCATCGTAGGCGATCTTCAGCTAGCACACTGGAAGAAATGGCGGGCATTTCTAGTTCGTAACACTGACGAACGAAGCGGACACCACATATTTGAGTTTACAGTACTGCTTTCCGCGAACACGCAGTTTGTGAAAACCACACAGGGATCACTCAGTATGTCCTTCCGCGTAGGACCTTTGCAGTTATTCCCCTTGCAGGACTAGTTTGCCTTGAAAAATGTAGTCCAGTTGATTGCTGTGTCGTAACGCATTTTGTGGACACAAATTCAGAAATGACGCAATTTCATCTCACATCTAGCAAGTTTCCCTTCATAAATTGTGTTTTCTATCAAATATGACTCTCTCAAACATTCTGTTTTTGAATGGACATGGAATTGGGTCAATTCGTTTGCTTAATATTCTTCCGCCGAGTATATTTACAAAACCTTCGATCGGACACGACATGTTACGAACAAGTCAGCAAAATTAAATCCCTAATTGTTTCACAAAAGTGCAAAATTTTTACAAACGTGATCTGTAATCATCAAGTATGTGTGTAATAGATTAAAATACAACCGTTCTTTTTGAAATTTAACAGGAAAATCCAGTTGCAATTGTTATCTGAAAAGTTCTCGTTTTTCCATGTAACAAACTGGCCAGCTGAAATCGGCACATTTTGTCAACACAACTAGCGATAAAAGCTCAAATTTTTCACTCAGCCTTTTCCCATTGCTCATGGTGTTTCTTAAATATGTCTTTTGTTTGTCTACTTGAATAGATTTGGGTCTTATAGTGTAATACTTTTGGTCTGACCAATTTAAGGACGTATACCCTCCTTGTGTACCTTTCCAGAGAATGAGCCAGCACTGTGTGTGCTTGTTTTGACCTCAGTCCTAATTTGCTGTTTCTGAGGTCAACGAACATATGGTGGTCAGGGCTGTCTGACAATTACAGTTACTGAAGTGTGTGTGTGTATGTATGTGTGTGTGTCTGTGTGTGTGTGTGTGTGTGTGTGTGTGTGTGTGCGTGTGTGTGTGTGTGCATCTATGTGTGTGTGTTTCCTTTTATACTGCTTAGATACATAGGTTTTTTAAAGATGTTGCCCACTGAGTACACCCGCATATATATACACACACACACACGCCACTCATGCCACTCGCCACTCATGCCAAGCACCACTCATGCCACACGCCACTCATGCCACGCGCCACTCATGCCACGCGCCACTCATGCCACTCACATGCCTCGCACACACACACGCCCCCCACACACACACGCCCCCCACACACACACGCCACTCATGCCACACGCCACTCATGCCACACGCCACTCATGCCACGCGCCACTCTGCCACGTGCCACTCTGCCACACGCCACTCATGCCACGCGCCACTCATGCCACACAGCACTCATGCCACACGCCACTCATGCCACACGCCACTCATGCCACGCACCACTCATGCCACACGCCACTCATGCCACTCACATGCCTCGCACACACACACGCCCCCCCCACACACACGCCACACACACACGCCACACACACACGCCACACACACACACCACACACAAACACGCCACACACAAACACGCCACACACACACACCCATGCACAACACCCATGCACACATGCATGCACACACACGCACACACACATGCACACACGCACCACTCACACACCACACACACACCACACACACACACCACACATACACCACACACACACCACACACACACACACACACACACACACTCACACTCACACACACACACACACACACACACACACACACACACACACACACACACACACACACACACACACACACTCACAAACACACTCACACACACACTCACACACACACCACACACTCACACTCACACACCATGCACACACCATGCTCACGCCACACACCATGGACACACCACACACACACACACACACACACACACACACACTCACACACACACACTCACACACACACACACACACACACACACACACACACACACACACACACACACACACACCACACACTCACAAACACACCACACACTCACACACACACACACCACACACTCACAAACACACCACACACCATGCACACACCATGCTCACGCCACACACCATGGACACACCACACACATACACACATATATGATTACATCGCGTGCGCATAACACACACACACACACGCGCGCACGCACGCGCGCACAAACCCCACCACACCATGCTCACACAACACACACACGCACACTCGACAACACACACACACGTACATATTCTCTCTCTCTCTCTCTCTCTCTCTCTCTCTCTCTCTCTCTCTCTCTCTCTCTCTCTCTCTCTCTCTCTCTCTCTCTCTCTCTCTCTCTTTTATGCTTGATAGAATGTAGCTTATTATCTTAAGACATGACTAATCAAATGCTGTTGGTAAAAAGAAAACCTTGGTATTAGAAAATGGTATTTATTATGTTCTTTGAAGCTTTCTTCTCTTTTACCTTGCACATTGTACTTCATGTTTCTTCTTTCTGCCCTGCCCGTCCATTAATTGATCAGGAAATTACTCGTAGTAATTGGTGTCCAAACATGACATCAAATTGATTACAATTCGTAAGAACAGTCAAAGCTGATATGAAAATTATAAAGAAATATTTTTATAAACTTGTATTCCACTTTCAGTGGGATGGTTTCCTCATAGCTCTGTATTCCTTGATGGTTTTAAAGTCAGATGATACAGTGATAGGTTATTTAAAGCCTTGAGTCACAGAGCGTTATTAAACTCAAGGTTGTATTTGTAAGGTGGTTATTAGCAAGAGGTAAAAATACATAGGGTGCAATAGCTGATGACATGGGGTGGTGGATTTTTACAGTTATATATATGATTTTGTCATGCAGTTGTTGACGTACGTACAGATCCCTTAGAGTTGGAGCAACCAACAATTACACTGACTCTTGGTAGACAAGAGCATTAGATCCTGTTATGAGTTAAGGAAAGAGGAAGCCAGTCATTTTGCTCTGGTCAGCTGTCAAATGACAGTTGGATGACTGAGTGCCACCCCTTGGGCACAAGTGTATAGGACATTCTCACTTCTGAAACGGAAATTCAGCCCGAGTTTTGTCCCTTTACTTCCACTAGTTCCGGTAGACTGGTAAACATAGAAGCTCATGGGATGATCGCTAGATCGTGGCAAAAGGATGACAGTAAAGCATGCAAAAAGATTAATTAGATTAAAAACTAATCGAAAATAGTCATATTAGATTGTTTTAACGTATACTTTCTGCACAAAACCCACAGAAAATTTATAAGTAAACAAACCTCACCGTACGTACTTAGCTGGCTAGCAGACAAACGCGATCGAACCATAGTCACTACGCCAGCAGACCATCGAGCTAGTGTGATATAATGTTTCATGTAAAGCTCGAATGAGTAGCAGCAGATAACTGTTTAGTTCTGGCTTGAATTGACAATTTCGTTTCCCTGGTCTGCCGAGGACCGAAAGTTCACTATCATCGAGTCGGTCAACTTGCGCACACTAGGCGTAATGTATAACTTCGCGTAGTTCGGCTTGTGGAGAT
The DNA here is from genome assembly GCA_034096865.1 of Theodoxus fluviatilis. NCBI lineage: Eukaryota > Metazoa > Mollusca > Gastropoda > Cycloneritida > Neritidae > Theodoxus > Theodoxus fluviatilis. The sequence continues at coordinate 35,884 of JAWQFJ010022749.1, read as the reverse complement.
GATATTAACCGTAGATTTTAGTTGTGCGGGGTAGACCACCCGCCAAAATTTTAGAATAGTGCTTTTTATATCAATGTTTAGTAATTATTGTTGGATCAGATAGCGAAACGATCACAAGCAACTTAAACGAGCTTGGGAGCAGCGCTTACGTTTGATTCGGCAGCTGCAGTCTAACTCGATCGGTCAATCGATGTCTGACATCACACTTTGAGATTTCAATAAAGTGAATAACTTCATGAAGTTGCAGTAGTTGCTTGTTTGCTGGAATGCCATGTAGCTTGACAACTTTTCCATCAATAATTTTGCCACAATGGTAATGGCAAATGGCACAGTACTGTTTTCCACCCCCACATACTTAAGTTGAGCGATCTATAGTATTCAGTGCAGATGAAATGTTCGAGAATGCAACCGGCAGCTGCAGTTGAACTCGATCGGTCAATCGATGTCTGACATCGCACTTTGAAATTTCAATAGCTTCATGAAGTTGCAGTAGTTGCTTGTTTGCTGGAATACCATGTCGGATCAGATAGTGAAACGATCACTCGTGCATTGAGTTTTGATGCAAGACCACGACACTCCCCGCAGGTGTGTTTTGTTTGTGTTGTAAAGTTTGAGTACTAGCTGTAACTGTAAGTGTAAAAATGGTCAGTTATTAATATAATTGGTGAATTTAGTTGTAATAAAACTTTTTGTGTGTTTTAATGCCATTTTCATGTCATCATCGATCCGATCTTACAAGTTGGGCCTATACATTACGCCGTGCGGGCAAGTTGATCACTCACCCGAGTCATCGACTGGATGAGAGTGAATTTTCGGTCCTCACCAGACCAGGGAAACAAAATTGTCAATTCAAGCCAGAACTAAACAGTTATCACTTATCTGCT
>JAWQFJ010022749.1:22500-25000 GCA_034096865.1 Theodoxus fluviatilis | reverse complement strand
GGGTATGGGAATGGTAGTGGCTGGGTGTTACTAGGAGCTGGGAGGGGAGGGGGTATGGGAATGGTAGTGGCTGGGTGTTGCTAGGAGCTGGGAGGGGAGGGGGTATGGGAATGGTAGTGGCTGGGTGTTACTAGGAGCTGGGAGGGGAGGGGGTATGGGAATGGTAGTTGCTGGGTGTTGCTAGGAGCTGGGAGGGGAGGGGGTATGGGAATGGTAGTGGCTGGGTGTTACTAGGAGCTGGGAGGGGAGGGGATATGGGAATGGTAGTGGCTGTGTGTTGCTAGGAGCTGGGAGGGGAGGGGGTATGGGAATGGTAGTGGCTGGGTGTTGCTAGGAGCTGGGAGGGGAGGGGGTATGGGAATGGCTGGGTGTTACTAGGAGCTGGGAGGGGAGGGGGTATGGGAATGGTAGTGGCTGGGTGTTACTAGGAGCTGGGAGAGGAGGGGGTATGTGAATGGTAGTGGCTCTGTGTTACTAGGAGCTGGGAGAGGAGGGGGTATGGGAATGGTAGTGGCTGGGTGTTACTAGGAGCTGGGAGGGGAGGGGGTATGGGAATGGTAGTGGCTGGGTGTTACTGGGAGCTGGGAGGGGAGGGGGTATGGGAATGGCTCTGTGTTACTAGTTAGGAGCTGGGAGGGGAGGGGGTATGGGAATGGTATTGACTGGGTGTTACTAGGAGCTGGGAGGGGAGGGGGTATGGGAATGGTAGTTGCTGGGTGTTACTAGGAGCTGGGAGGGGAGGGGGTATGGGAATGGTAGTGGCTGGGTGTTACTGGGAGCTGGGAGGGGAGGGGGTATGGGAATGGCTCTGTGTTACTAGTTAGGAGCTGGGAGGGGAGGGGGTATGGGAATGGTAGTTGCTGGGTGTTACTAGGAGCTGGGAGGGGAGGGGGCATGGGAATGGTAGTGGCTGGGTGTTACTTGGAGCTGGGAGGGGAGGGGGTATGGGAATGGTATTGACTGGGTGTTACTAGGAGCTGGGAGGGGAGGGGGTATTGGAATGGTAGTGGCTCAGTGTTACTAGGAGCTGGGAGGGGAGGGGGTATGGGAATGGCTGTAAGGGGTGGGCGTTGGCTGGATGGGCACATTATGTGTTAATTCATAAATCAATGACTCCATTTGAATTTCATCCTAACCTCTGCATTTGAGTCGGGCAAGTTTGGTTCAGGCAGAGGGGGAAGGAGGAGGACAGAAGGAAGAAGAGGGGAGGAGAAACAGGAGCAGGAATGAGATATTTTGAAGGAGGAGGAGGAGATTATTTGTATTGCATGAGAATGCAGCCTCTAGACTGCTGTTTTACATTACTTCATTTTGTAACTAGTACTAGTAGAAAAGTGGTGTTTTATTATTAAAGCCTTCTTGATTCCATAACTTTGATGTATATGGTTTGAATGTTCTTGATTTCCATGAATGCACCTGAAACAGTTTGTAAATTTTGGAATGAATTTCTGCCCGCTGGATTGTTGATGTTGTAGTACTAAGGTGCAGATCGAAAATTCTAGCATGTTATGGACCGATGAGACTTTCTAGGTAGCTATAGCATTTTGATAAAACATGGGTTAGTTGAACTTGATGCTTTTGCATGAATGCTGTCTGTAATAGGAGCACATGCCTCGGTATGGACCTCATTGCACACACATCACAGGCACCTTTCCCAGGTTTTTATGGTGATATTTCTGATGGAAAATGGATGGTTTATAATTATAGGTAGGCGAATCCAGGTTCTTCAAACTTGGAGAAATGTGCTTGTTGATCCAAATTAGTCTTTATTGATCACCAACACTGAACTGGCCACTCAGTTGATACACCGCTGGGTTGGAGCAGTCTTCTTAGCCCTGAAACAGAACAGTGATTGAAACTGGTGACAAGGATATAAAACACTGGGTGATTTCTCCTGGAGACAATGGTTGCCTCTTGAAAGCCACATGGAGTCCTAATCTCTCCTCCATGGTGAATGTGTTGATGTGACTGGCCAGGCCAATATGGGAGCCACAGTGACAGGACAGTGGTGCCACGTGAATGAGTTGATGTGACTGGCCAGGCCAATATGGGAGCCACAGTGACAGGACAGCGGTGACATTGAATGTGTTGATGTGACTGGCCAGGCCAATATGGGAGCCACAGTGACAGGACAGTGGTGCCACGTGAATGTGTTGATGTGACTGGCCAGGCCAATATGGGAGCCACAGTGACAGGACAGTGGTGCCACGTGAATGTGTTGATGTGCCTGGCCAGGCCAATATGGGAGCCACAGTGACAGGACAGTGGTGCCACGTGAATGTGTTGATGTGCCTGGCCAGGCCAATATGGGAGCCACAGTGACAGGACAGTGGTGACATGTGAATGTGTTGATGTGACTGGCCAGGCCAATATGGGAGCCACAGTGACAGGACAGTGGTGCCACGTGAATGTGTTGATGTGCCTGGCCAGGCCAATATGGGAGCCACAGTGACAGGACAGTGGTGACATGTGAATGTGTTGATGTGACTGGCCAGGCCAA
>JAWQFJ010022749.1:0-17500 GCA_034096865.1 Theodoxus fluviatilis | reverse complement strand
ACCATTTGATGCAATAACAGATGGAGGATGGGGTTTGAAGCTTGGATTTCAGGACTATGCATTAAGTAGCATGTGTACTAAGTACTGTCGATAGTTCACACAGTAGAGAGAAACGACGTCTGATAAGTATCGTGGAGGAAGATGGAGGAGTAGGACGTTGGTGCAGAGTACTTAGCATCATGTAGCGTCTGAAACAAGTATCAGTTAGTGGATAGTTTGGCCTTACTTATATTTGTATTTTCCTGTGCATAATAAAATATGCTTATACAATCCTCCTTTTTGACTCACATGCGAAGCAAAAGTGAGTCTATGTACTGAGCCGTGTCGTCCGTCCGGGCGGGCGTCCGTCCGTCCGTCCGTCCGTCCGTCCGTAAAAAACTTAAACGTTGGTTTTTTCTCGGAGACTATTAAGTCTATCAACACCAAATGTGGCATGATGGTGTATGATGACAAGGCCTCAAAAAACATACATAGTGACTTGACCTTGCTTCAAGGTCAAGGTCACAGGAGCCATAAATGTGGTCTCAAAAACAGTCATTTTTCACATTTTCCCAATTTTCTCCCACGTTATTGAGAATGGCGACCTTAGCTACAAGTGGTATATAGGTCAAAGCAAGCCCTATCTTTTGATACCAGTTTGGTTGTCCTTGCTTCAAGGTCAAGGTCACAGGAGCTCTTCAAAGTTGGATTGTATACATATTTTGAAGTGACCTTGACCCTGAACTATGGAAGATAACTGTTTCAAACTTAATAATTATGTGGGGCACATGTTATACTTTCATCATGAGACACATTTGGTCACATATCATTAAGGTCAAGGTCACTTTGACCCTTATGAAATGTGACCAAAATGGGGTAGTGAACCACTAAAAGTGACTATATCTCATGGTAGAAAGTGCCAATAAGCACCATTGTGCTTCCTATGTCTTGAATTAACAGCTTTGTGTTGCATGACCTTGGATGACCTTGACCTTGGGTCAAGGTCACATGTATTTTGGTAGGAAAAATGTGTAAAGCATTTCTTTGTGTATGATGTCATTGGTAGGTTTAGTTGTTTGACCTTGACCTTGAAGGTCACCTGAAGGTCAAGGTCATATAAAGGTCAAGGTCAAGCATGTGAGTCGTATGGGCTTTGCCCTTCTTGTTTAAATTCTCTCCTGTAATGTAAAAAGGGAGCTGTGTACAAATTTTCCCCCCTGGAAGCTTGAATAAAGTATTGAGAACTATATACAGCTAAAACCCCTCAGTAGTAGTAGTAGTAGTAGTAGTAGTAGTAGTATTTTCATATGGTCTTATATGGAAAAGCTTCCAGAAACGGGCCACACTTGTAGACTCATCCATAGGGAGGGGTGTGAGAAAGCCAGCCAAGCAAGTGGGAAACACAAACTGGAGGGACACAACATCTGACTTGGCTGTGTTTTTAATATTTTTTTTTGTCAGATTATTTTGTCATTCTATCTCTATGTATGACACTGCCAATTCCCTGAGAACTAACCAACCAAGACCGCTTGCAGGTCAGACGTATGGGGGGGCGGGCAGCTTGGCCATCTTTCCACACCCCTCTCCTTGGATGAGTCCAATACTGTGGCCAGTTTCTGGAAGCTTCTCCTTATATTATATCTTGGTACATGGAGCTTTAGATGGGCAGCTGGAACCAGTAGTCTTGTAGATGGTAGAGTTTGGGCTGGAACAACCTAGGAACTGATACTATTAGTGGTGATGAATTAACACTGAATAGGAATCTATCTACTGTTGGTTTCTTTTCTCCAAGTAATTATATGAAGAGAAATGCCCTCTTGTAACCTTAGTGAATAGCTGTTCAGTTGATATGGCCTTTCCAAGTTTCTCAAACTTTTCCAGAAAGTGTTTTCTATTTTTATGAATATCATAGTGCAGCCATCCCCGAACCAGCCTGTTTGTAAAATGAAAGTGTCAAGATTTACAAACTTGCTTGATATATATTTTCTTGTTTTCTCATTCCTCAAACATTCCATTTTATTTCCATTTTTCAGGAGGCTCAAGGATACGCTGAGGAGAACAGCTTGCTATTCATGGAGACCTCAGCGAAGACTGCCATGAATGTCAATGATATATTCCTTGCAATAGGTACTGTGCTTCTCTTCTTCTTTTTTCCCCCTCCAAAATATCCCCTCATACAAATTTGTCTCAATTACTGGTAGAAAATATGCTTTTTCATCAAGCAGCTGAGCTCTTGTGTCTGTGCCTGTAATTAAATTACATATGATCTGCATTATGATGTAGGGGATTCATTGGTGGGTCCATGGTTAGCATGATTAGAGGCCGGGGTGCAGAGGCGAGGCAGGTAAACGCGGTACTGAAGAAACTGCACAGCACTGCTGAAGCTGCCTCACTGTGGATTTGGAGAAGGCACACAAGGCCTAAACAGGCTTGATGTCACAATAGAGAGATACCTCCCGGTGGCACAGAAGTTCTGCTTGGGGCAGCTGTGCGAGTGCTACTGGGGCAGGCCCCGAAAGCACAAAGAAAGACAGCAGCAATCCAGCTGATGAGGAAGGTATCTAGGCAGCAGGGGGATAATCTCTGTTGAGGTGCTTGTTGTATTTATCACAAGTGCTCATTTTACAGAGGAGCTTCAGAAATTCCTGCACCCTTCTTGTTTTTGCAGCTATATTGTTAGCTTTTCATTGGATTCATCAACCTCAGATTGCTCATAACCCTCGAACTGTTTGAACAGACTTGAAAACATCACTCAAACGTGTATTCTTTAACAGACTAGGCAGATAGCCATATTGGCCTCCATACCTTTTCAGCATCTTGAAGAACTAATGTGAAGATTCTAGGCTGTGATAAAATGAGCACTCTACTGATGTGAGCCTATATCCTGCCCAAATAACTGTCACCACTATAACTGTAGAACCGTTGTCTCGTTCAGTTTGCACTAGAATGCTGCCAGTCTGACTCCCTCTGTCATGCACACACTGCCTGACCACATGTCTGTCCGCTTTTGCAGCCAAGAAACTGCCGAAGAACGAGCCAGGTGGAGCAGGTCAGCAAAGACAACAGGGACTGCAGCTGAACAATGCACAGAACCAACAGCCAGAGACTGGCTGCTGCAAGTAACCATCGCTACCAGTGGCCAGGCACTGTCATGTGGTCAGCCATGGTCCAATCAGCAAGGATGTACCATGCACCTTTCCTAGTAGCCGAGGTAGTCGGTGTTCAGTGTTATGTGGGCCTGCTTTGATGATGAAGGAAAGACTGACGAAGGATGAGAGAAATCAGGTGGGTTTTGTTACCGAAGAAGAAGAGCTTGACAGTGGGAGAAAATTGTGGAATTGTATTTCTTTCCTAAATACAGCTGCAATTTTTTTTCCTTTTGCTTATTTTTGATAAACTTTGGTAGAAGATGTCATGTGATACTTGACTGTTGTCTTTTGATGTAGATTGTCACCGTAGTCCCTGATTCAATTGCGCTGTGTGTCTTCTTAGTGACACTCAAGCCGTTTGAAACGAGGATGATTGGAAGATTGGAAATGACAAGATCTGTAGGTCAGTATGGCTTACCTAACTAAGCATCGTACTTAGAACTTTCTCCAATTGTCCTGCTCAAGTGGGTTTTTCCTTCCGATTTGTTTTTCACCAGCTGTCTGACTTGAGACTGATAGCTGTCTAATGAATTTCTCACCCTTTAGCTGCAGTCTGCATATAGTGGGAAAAATTCTTCAGTTGTGGCTATTCAAGAGCTGAGAGACTGTATCAAAGCTGATCATGTATGAAATTAGATGTTGAGATTCCATTGTTTTTGTGCCTCTGACAATTGTGAGGGGAAATTTTGTTTTGATTTGCTAATCCAAGGCCCTATTGGTTGGTACCTCTGAATGACTTGATGAAATGTGGTGATATTTTGGGAATATCTCGGTTGGGCTGGGTGGATCTGATCTGTGTTAGCTCAAATGTTCTGGAGACTCTCCAGAGAAATAGTGCGTGATTATTTTTATTTTTAAACAAATTTCTCCAGTTTCTGACGAGGCCCTAATACCACTGAACACCTGTGTGAATGTGGACGGAGGGAAGTGACTTGTTGACATCGCTCTGTACTCATCATCCTTTTCATCGCACCGGGGTCAGCCCCTGCTTGCTGGCTGACTGCCCACAGCCCGAGATCAAGGCATAGAGGCTGTGACAGGTGAGCAGTCGACAGGGAGGGAGAGAAAAGAAAGGAGAGAGAGAAGAGGGGAGGGAAGGAGCGTCAAGTTTCCACTCTTTGTTTCTGGGTTGGCTCTGCTTGCTTGCAGTGGGATGGAGAGGGGCTGGCGGTGGTGTGGCTGGGAAAATGGTATTTATTCTGAATACTGCATTCTCTGTGTAATAATCCATTTCTTTGATTTGTTCTGTAATCCGTACTGTGTGTAGAGGCATGGGAGACGGGACAGTGTTGAGGACTATTTGTTGATGGCATATGAGGAAGGAATGCTCTCAGCTGTAAAGGTTAGCTGTGTCATTTTGCTGTTACTTCCTTCAAGATTTTTCCAAATGAACCTTGATATTCCCCCCCTCCCCCCCCTCCTCCTCCTCCTCAGTTTCCATTGTGTAATTGCGTTCTGTGGTAAGATAAATGAATTTCCCCCCTCTGCATATGCTATAAATTAATCCAACTTGTCAATGTCCATCATTCATGTACCACTGGAGGCCAGATGTTATTCCTATAGAAACGTCGGGATTGGATTCTTCATTATCAGGGATATGCAGAGATTTGTCACTTGCTCATGTCATAGCCAGGTACTCAGAAGCTTAAGAGAAAACTTGTCACCTAGTAGCGGCTCATCTTACAGAGAGTGGAAATCTTATCACGGCTTCAGGAGTGTTGCAGCCATTTTTGTTACCCTAGTCTTGTAGCAGTGTACTTCAGAGCCATCTGCTTCACCGGGCCATGTGAAAGTAAGCGGCCATTCTCTTGACATCTGAACCCTCCCATCCCTCACCTCTGTCAGTGTCGGAGACATTTGTCCTGTGAGCTTCGTGGAAGTGTCAGGGTGTTTCTGTCCTGCTGATGTACACACTTATTTCCAAGTTATGTGACCGACACTTGTGTGATATCGACGAAACTACTATATGATGCCATAGCTTCTTTGCACGTTCAGATTTTCCCTCTTGTGCAGATGGTGAATGTTTCTTTGCCCATTTTTGGCAGAACCAGCATTTCTGCAAGGGTCTGTGTGAAGACGTTGGTAAGGAGTGGTCTCATCATCTGCATGAAATATTCCTGTATGGTGATTTTTTTTTCTCTCTCTCTCCGTGGTCTTGTCTCACAGTAGTTGGCATCTACATCGACATTGGCATCTTGTCTATGCTGGAATTGTGCAGGAGGAGGAGAAAGGCATTTTTAATGACCTGTATTTTGTGTTTTAATTGTGATAGGCTATAGATGAAAATCTCCTAGCTGTTTTTTTTTCTTTCCCTTCCCCCACTCCCTGGTGTTGCTTCATTTTCCCCTTGAAATCTAAAGTGGTATGTGTGTATGTGTGAGCATTTCTGGGTTTTGCTCTCTGATTAATTAGGGCAGATGAAATGTTGGAGTTGACAGGAGCATTGCTTTCAGTGAGCAGATGATGTGATATTTCCTTGGTGTGTCTCCCTTTCTTTCTAGCTATCTAGTATTCAGCTCGGTCGAAAAATTGTGTAGTGTAACCTGCCTACAGCTAATTGAGAAAGTTTCAACTGGTGACACTACAGGTACATCAAGAGATAACTTGCCCAGAAAACACATTGTCTTTTTTCCCTTTTTTTCTTTCTTTTGCTTTCCATCCAACGCGGCGAAGGCTGTGAGAGGTGTTCGTTTGTTAGTGAGATTCTATGCAGAGAACCCTTCTGTTTGTGATAGCAGCTCTTGCCTCACACGGGAGACAACCCTACAAGCTGTTTCGTCCTCTGGCAAGGCTTGGAGTAGTCTCTCTTCTACTTGCTTACACCCCAGTCTTGCATGCTTGAGTCTTGGGCTGCAGTGTGTGTGGCTTTGAAAATGAGGCTGCTTGCTATGTGTCTCGTAGTGCATCTTGTGAATAGGTTTACAGGCTGTCATTTTGCTAGTGGGCTTGGTTGCTATGACAACGGTTGCTTGACAGGTTGAAATTTAGATGTCTTGATTGCTAGGTGAACTGTTGCTGGGCTGAGTTGGTTGCTGGGCAGGATGTAGTCTGGTTGGTTGCTAGGCAGGATGTAGCCAAGTTGGTTGCTAGGCAGGATGGAGCCAAGTTGGTTGCTAGGCAGGATGGAGCCAAGTTGGTTGCTAGGCAGGATGGAGCCAAGTTGGTTGCTAGGCAGGATGTAGCTGAGCTGACCTTTGACTGCCCGACTGCTGGTGCTCTGGCCCCATTTACCACAGCTCAAACGTGATGTACCCCTCCTTCCTCGTGAGTTTTCCTTGAGCAGAGAAGAAGATAGAAGTCTGTAGATGCTGTGGCTGCTTATTAATGTGTACAGAGAGATGGTGTGATGCTGCAGTAAATGAAGTTAGGGCGAGATATGTTGTGAATGATTTTTCTTTGGTGGAATGTAAGGTGTCATTTTTTGATTTGATGCATTTTTTCCTATTATCCCTCCTCCATTATGTATGTACATGACTTACGATTTTGTTCTTTTTTTTTTTCTTCCCCTCCCCCTACCCCCTTTTTTGTACTATTACCATGTGCATAGACAGATAAAGGCACCAGCCAATAAAATTAATTCAGTGAATTATAACTTGACTTATTAGTGGTCCTTTCTTGTACTATATTGTACCTCTGGCTACCACTTGGCTAGTTGAATGGGCATCGCAACGCGTGCTTGTCTTGTTGTGATAGTCAGGTCACCCATGAGATTAATTAATTAAATAATTAAGGAACTGTACATTCATCTAATCACTGTTGTAAATATACACACATATATTTGGGTGACCCATTTTATAACACAAGATGATTTAAAACTCAACCAAGGATTGTGGACGGGGGCTGTTGGCCTACCACAAGCTGTCAGAAGCTTTCAGTGGCTGCGAGAGAAAGGGGGCTGTTGGCCTACCACAAGCTGTCAGAAGCTTTCAGTGGCTGCGAGAGAAAGGGGGCTGTTGGAGAAAGGATGGGATGAATTGCCCTCTTTCCCATTGGACAACAGCCCAATTTTGACTTGGCTTGTCTGTTGGTTGGCTGAATAAACATCTGAGCTCCTCTTCCTGTGTGGCATGAGTGATTGTGTCTTCTGTAGTGGCCGCCAAGTTGATTTCTCCTCTACTTTCCTCTAGGAGGGCTCCTGCAATCATTAAAAACCTGGAAAAGTTTTGAAATTTCAAAAACATTTTTCAAGGGTGTTGACAAAATATGAACCTTTGGCTAAAAGTGAAAAGCCATGGAAAAGTGAAATTTCTGCATCAGTTGATGTTTACTTCGATAGTGCTTAATCAGCATGCCAAATTCTTCACCTTTGAAAGTCTTTGATTTTTTTTCTTTCCCGTCTTTTTTATATTGGCATTCAGCTTATCCGAAATAAAATTTGGCCAAGAGCAGTGCAAACAATTGTAAATGTTCACAGATTTGTGCGATAAAATGTCATTACAGTTTTCAGAATGTATGGAAAAGTTGTGAAAGTTGTTTCTTGGGAATCTGCAGGAACCCTGCCTCATGGAACTCTTGTCCAGCAGGGAAGGCACCCACCTGCAGTCAATTAGCAGCTATCCCTGTGGGCTGGGAAGCTAAGAATTGACCTCCACGTCTCCCTATACCATTCGTAAGAATTGACCTCCACGTCTCCCTATACCATTCGTAAGAATTGACCTCCACGTCTCCCTATACCATTCGTAAGAGGTGACCTCCACGTCTCCCTATACCATTCGTAAGAGGTGACCTCCACGTCTCCCTATACCATTCGTAAGAAGTGACCTCCACGTCTCCCTATACCATTCGTAAGAGGTGAACAAACGGGGACATTATGACTTGATTAGCGCTTACTCTATACTGGGTGTGATTTCCTTGCTCAAGAACCTTACATAGCCTATAAAGGCTGATAGGCCATAAAACACCATCCATCCATCCATCCATCCTTGCTCAAGAACCTTACATAGCCTATAAAGGCTGATAGGCCATAAAACACCATCCATCCATCCATCCTTGCTCAAGGGCCTTACATAGCCTACGAAGGTTGATGGGCCATAAAACACCATCCATCCATCCATCCTTACATAGCCTACGAAGGCTGATAGGCCATAAAACACCATCCATCCATCCATTCTTACATAGCCTACAAAGGCTGATGGGCCATAAAACACCATCCATCCATCCTTACATAGCCTACAAAGGCTGATAGGCCATAAAACACCATCCATCCATCCATTCTTACATAGCCTACAAAGGCTGATGGGCCATAAAACACCATCCATCCATCCATCCATCCTTACATAGCCTACAAAGGCTGATAGGCTGTAAATCTCCATACATCCATCCATCCATCCTTACATAGCCTACAAAGGCTGATGGGCCATAAAACACCATCCATCCATCCATTCTTACCTAGCCTACAAAGGCTGATGGGCCATAAAACACCATCCATCCATCCATTCTTACCTAGCCTACAAAGGCTGATGGGCCATAAAACACCATCCATCCATCCATTCTTACCTAGCCTACAAAGGCTGATGGGCCATAAAACACCATCCATCCATCCATCCTTACATAGCCTACAAAGGCTGATAGGCTGTAAATCTCCATACATCCATCCATCCATCCTTACATAGCCTACAAAGGCTGATGGGCCATAAAACACCATCCATCCATCCTTACATAGCCTACGAAGGCTGATAGGCCATAAAACACCATCCATCCATCCTTACATAGCCTACAAAGGCTGATAGGCCATAAAACACCATCCATCCATCCTTACATAGCCTACAAAGGCTGATAGGCCATAAAACACCATCCATCCATCCTTACATAGCCTACAATGGCTGATAGACCATAAAACTCTATCCATCCATCCTTACATAGCCTACAAAGGCTGATAGGCCATAAAACACCATCCATCCATCCATTCTTACATAGCCTACAAAGGCTGATGGGCCATAAAACACCATCCATCCATCCATCCATTCTTACATAGCCTACAAAGGCTGATAGGCTGTAAATCTCCATACATCCATCCATCCATCCTTACATAGCCTACAAAGGCTGATAGGCCATAAAACACCATCCATCCATCCATTCTTACATAGCCTACAAAGGCTGATGGGCCATAAAACACCATCCATCCATCCTTACATAGCCTACAAAGGCTGAAAGGCCATAAAACACCATCCATCCATCCATTCTTACATAGCCTACAAAGGCTGATAGGCCATAAAACACCATCCATCCATCCATCCATCCTTACATAGCCTACAAAGGCTGATAGGCCATAAAACACCATCCATCCATCCATTCTTACATAGCCTACAAAGGCTGATAGGCCATAAAACACCATCCATCCATCCATCCATCCTTACATAGCCTACAAAGGCTGATAGGCTGTAAATCTCCATACATCCATCCATCCATCCTTACATAGCCTACAAAGGCTGATAGGCCATAAAACACCATCCATCCATCCATCCTTACATAGCCTACAAAGGCTGATGGGCCATAAAACACCATCCATCCATCCATTCATCCTTACATAGCCTACAAAGGCTGATAGGCTGTAAATCTCCATACATACATCCATCACTTGGCAGCTGGCAGCTCCATGCAAAGTCCACAGATGCAAGGATTCTAGAGTTGCATCCTTGGGCAAGGGGCTTCACCCACTTTGCCTCTCCAACCAAGGTGCTTCACCCACACTGCCTCTCCAACCAAGGTGCTTCACCCACATTGCCTCTCCAACCAAGGTGCTTCACCCACATTGCCTCTCCAACCAAGGTGCTTCACCCACATTGCCTCTCCAACCAAGGTGCTTCACCCACATTGCCTCTCCAACCAAGGTGCTTCCCCCACATTGCCTCTTCAACCAAGGTGCGAAGCCCGTTGCAGGATGCTTCACCATGGTGACCAGAGTGAAATTCTATTGTAAAAATTGGGTCAGCAAAAGAGGTGAAGGGTAATTATTATCATTATTAGTATTATTAGTATGAGCTCTGACGTACCTGATGTAGTCTCACTGACTCCTGAGTAGCCTCTCTGGTTGCTTGTTGCTCTCCCAAGTAGAGCTACTGGAGTAAACCTGCAAGTCCAGTCGCCGGGATCCCAGCTACGACCAAAAAAAAAAGAAAAAAGTTGTGGATAGAGCAGTCGGACCAATCCTTTTTTTTTCCCTGCTGACCCTAAACTTTCTTTGATCATGCAACAAAAAAAGAAAAGAGAAAGAAAGATTTTAAAAAGAAGAAAAAGAAATTGATGAACAACAAACTGTCTGCTGCCCCATCTTCCCTGCCCTGTGAGCACTTGGGTATTCCACTAAGTAAAAATAAGATAAATTAAAAAGCATTTTCAGTGAGAAAAAGTTTGGTTTGTGTAAAATCTGGCCTCTTCTTGAAAAGGAAAAAGTTCAGGCTGACCTGCTCACTGACCCTATTTCTGTTTTGGCAATGTTACCTCAACCTCAACTTTGTTGCTGTTCTACAGCCACCAGCTGCGCTATTGGAATAGACCTGAAAGTTCAGCAGCCTTTGTTTGAGCTAATGAGGGGGCCATCATGAGGCTCGTTGTTTTGCCGCATGCCTCTTCTTCTAGCTCCTCTACTGTTTTGAGGGAATAACTTTGTAGATTTTTGTGGCACTGGTAGACACTAGGTATACCAGCTGTTGCAGTTGTTGGGTTACAGGTGTCTTTGCCTTGTCTTCAGTTCTGAAGAGTTTGGAATGGATAAGGGAGGAAAGAAGAAAGAGTTTGCCTTGTCTTCAGTTCTGAAGAGTTTGGAATGGGTAAGGGAGGAAAGAAGAAAGAGTTTGCCTTGTCTTCAGTTCTGAAGAGTTTGGAATGGGTAAGGGAGGAAAGAAGGAAGAGGGGAGGTCTTGGTGGTGACTGTGTGACCCCTGCCATATTTTCTAGAGTTGGAATTGTTCAGGGTCGAAAAAGAGAAGGTTGGAAAACAAGAATAGGATGATTTGTTATGCCGTATCTCTAATTTTGAGTCCTGGGAAATGCACTTGCTCACAAAGGTGCACATGCACACCCACACTCAAGCTCATTGTGTGTGTGTGTGTGTGTGTGTGTGTGTGTGTGTGTGTGTCTCTCTGTCTGTCTGTGTGTCTCTCTCTCTCTCTCTCTCTCTCTCTCTCTCTCTCTCTCTCTCTCTCTCTCTCTCTCTCTCTCTCTCTCTCTCTCTCTCTCTCTCTAGCACATACAGACACAAAGAGGAAAAAGAAGTGGAAGAAACATCATTGCTTTGACATGAAAAAAGAATTGAAAGTCACAGCTGGTTGTCTCTCCTTGCTCATTGACGGGGTTGCAGGCAGGAGAAGGGTGTGACACAACATTACTGCCAACACCAGTTTCTAGGGAAATAAATGAACGAAAAACCACTTCATCCCAATGTGACAGTTTGAGATATGGTGCCTTTGAAAATACCTATGAGTGTTCTGGAATCCCAGTAAGAGCTAGAAGAGCAATTACCCACAAGTACACCCTCTGCAGGTAGGTAAAATAGACCCACCGTGTCTCCCTATGCAATTTCCCCCTGTGGGTTCGGGGTAAGAATTGACCCACAGCGTCTCCCTACACAATGTCCCCCTGTGGGTTCGGGGTAAGAATTGACCCACCGCGTCTCCCTACGCGATTCATAAGAGGCGAATAACTAGGACTCTACACTGTTCTAGTGATTTTCGTGCTTAATGGCCTTACATAGCCTACAAAGGCTGATAGGCCGTAAACACCATCCATCCATCCATCTATCCCTCCCTCCCTTCCCTCCCTCCCTCCCTCCCTCCCTTGCTCCCCCCCCCTCCCTCCCTCCTTCCCTCCCTCCCCTCCCTCCCTCTCCCTCCCTCCCTCCCTCGCTCCCTCCCTCCCCTCATTCCCTCCCTCCCTCCCTCCCCTCCCCTCCCTTCCCTCCCTCCCGGGTCCCCTCCCTCCCTCCCTCCCCTCCCCCCCTCCCTCCCCTCCCTTCCCTCCCTCCCTCCCTCGCTCCCTCCCTCCCTCCCCTCCCTTCCCTCCCTGCCCTCCCCTCCCTCCCTCCCTCCCTCTCTCCCTCCCTCCCTCCCTCGCTCCCTCCCTCCCTCCCTCCCCTCACTTCCCTCCCTCCCTCCCTCTCCCCTCCCTCCCCTCCCTCTCTCTCTCTCTCCCTCCCTCCCTTGCTCCCTCCCTCCCTCCCTCCCCTCACTTCCCTCCCTCCCTCCCTCCCTCCCTCCCTCCCTCCCCTCCCTCCCCTCCCTCTCTCTCTCCCTCCCTCCCTTGCTCCCTCCCTCCCTCCCTCCCCTCACTTCCCTCCCCCCTCCCTCCCTCCCTCCCTCCCTACACAATTCTTAAAAGATGAACAACTAAGGAAATCATGACATGACAAGACATGCTCTTTAACTAGTTCCAGTGACTTAGTGATCAATGGCCTTGCATAGCCTGCCAAGACTGATAGGCAATAAAACTTACTTCACGTGTTCATTCATTCATTCATTCATTCATTCATTCATTCATTCATTCATTCATTCATTCATTCATTCATTCATTCATTCATTCATTCATTCATTCATTCCCAAGAGCATATTGCCATAATCTAAGTAATGCTTAGTCTAGCTGTTGCAGAAGAAGGAATGCATGTATACTTTGAGATCAGTGTTATTTGTTGACTCCAGCCAAAAACCAAGGCTACAGCAAAATGTTGTTATGTTGTACTGTTATGTGGGGATTATCTTCAGCCCTGGTAAGCTCCTAACATAACAACTGGTATTCTCTGGAGACAGAGATCAAATCCCCTGAAGACGGAGTGTGGCTGCCTATATGTTCAAAAACAGTCACACACGCAATCATCTCACCCACTTGGGTGATCCTGGGAGTGTTTAGCCCAGGTATGCAACAACAACAACACAACAACAAGTGAAGTCCTGATTGATGGATGGATGGATGGTGTTTTTCGGCCTATCAGCCTTTGTAGGCTATAAAAGGCCAGTAAGCACGAAAATCCCTTGAACAACATAGAGTAAACGCAAATCAAGTCAGTGTCCCGAGTTGTTCGCCTCTTAGGCCTACGAATCGCGTAGGGAGACGCGGTGGGTCAATTCTGACCCCGAACCCACAGGGGGGTCTCCTGGCTGAACACTATCACCAAAACAAACACTTGGAGCACAGGCATGGAGCCTGGAGGAAGGGAAACAAAGAGATGGAAATGTCTGCACAAGAAAGCCAAAATGAAAGGCACTGTCATAGAGACATAAAAGAACAAAACAGAAAAGCCAAGATGATGACTGTTTAAGCAGCATGTTTGTTAAATATTGTTGACATCCCTTGACCTGTTGCTTTGCTGTGCAGTGAGGTAAGCGACGGAACTTCAGTACCCATGACACAACGGCAGAATTAAGAGGTGCATGTTAATTGTGACCAAGGAGGGAATGCAACATCATGAATGAATGATAATACTGAGCACTGAGTGTGACAAGCCTTTCGCTGTACTGTACAGTATTTCACAGTAATTTGAGTATTGCAGACACAAACTTTGGAGTGAATGCAGACACAAACTTTGGAGTGAATGCAGACACAAACTTTGAAGTTAACTGGGGCCAGTCAAGTTTATACCTCCTGGTGTCGCTCCAAGTGCAGAACTGGGTGAGAATCATCATCCTGTGCAGTCACTGCAGACTAGTTCTCAGTTCCATGGCAGAGAGTTCCAGTGAGTTACACTGTGCTGATGGAAAAAACCCCACCTGGGATTGCCTTGTGATGTCTGTAACAATTGGAAAGTCGCTGTCCACGAGGACATTTAATGGAAGGGTGATGGCAAAAGGAATCTGCAGCTGGAGGACATGGGGAGGGAGTAGTGGGGCTTTGTAGCTGCATGGTCAGAGTGTTAGACCTGAAGTCGCTTGCGGCTGATGGGTGCGGTGTTCGAAACTGCACAGATCCTCCAGTTGCATCCTGGGTAAGTATAGCTTCACCCACATTGCCTCTCCTACCGAGGAGTAAAACTGATAACTGGGCGCTGCACACCCACATTGCCTCTCCTACTGCACACCCACATTGCCTCTCCTACCGAGGAGAAAAACTGACAACTGGGCGCTGCACACCCACATTGCCTCTCCTACTGCACACCCACATTGCCTCTCCTACTGAGGAGTAAAACTGATAACTGGGCGCTGCACACCCACATTGCCTCTCCTACTGCACACCCACATTGCCTCTCCTACCGAGGAGTAAAACTGATAACTGGGCGCTGCACACCCACACTGCCTCTCCTACGGAGGAGTAAAACTGATAACTGGGCGCTGCACACCCACATTGCCTCTCCTACCGAGGAGTAAAACTGATAACTGGGCGCTGCACACCCACATTGCCTCTCCTACTGCACACCCACATTGCCTCTCCTACCGAGGAGTAAAACTGACAACTGGGCGCTGCACACCCACATTGCCTCTCCTACTGCACACCCACATTGCCTCTCCTACCGAGGAGTAAAACTGACAACTGGGCGCTGCACACCCACATTGCCTCTCCTACCGAGGAGTCAAACTGATAACTGGGCGCTGCACACCCACATTGCCTCTCCTACCCAGGAGTAAAACTGATAACTGGGCGCTGCACACCCACATTGCCTCTCCTACCGAGGAGTAAAACTGACAACTGGGCGCTGCACACCCACATTGCCTCTCCTACCGAGGAGTCAAACTGATAACTGGGCGCTGCACACCCACATTGCCTCTCCTACCCAGGAGTAAAACTGACAACTGGGCGCTGCACACCCACATTGCCTCTCCTACCCAGGAGTAAAACTGATAACTGGGCGCTGAACACCCACATTGCCTCTCCTACTGCACACCCACATTGCCTCTCCTACCGAGGAGTCAAACTGACAACTGGGCGCTGCACACCCACACTGCCTCTCCTACCCAGGAGTCAAACTGATAACTGGGCGCTGCACACCCACATTGCCTCTCCTACCCAGGAGTAAAACTGACAACTGGGCGCTGCACACCCACATTGCCTCTCCTACCCAGGAGTAAAACTGATAACTGGGCGCTGAACACCCACATTGCCTCTCCTACTGCACACCCACATTGCCTCTCCTACCGAGGAGTCAAACTGACAACTGGGCGCTGCACACCCACATTGCCTCTCCTACCCAGGAGTCAAACTGATAACTGGGCGCTGCACACCCACATTGCCTCTCCTACCGAGGAGTCAAACTGATAACTGCACACCCACATTGCCTCTCCTACCGAGGAGTCAAACTGATAACTTAATGGCGCTGCACACCCACATTGCCTCTCCTACCGAGGAGTGAAACTGATAACTGGGCGCTGCACACCCACATTGCCTCTCCTACCGAGGAGTAAAACTAAAACTGATAACTGGGCGCTGCACATCAGAGATCGACCAGGGGTGAAAATTCCCCCAAAGAATCCGGTGCATTACACCAAGTTGGACCTCAATCCCACAGCTGACATCGCCAAACAGTCCAACCGCATCGTGGAACAGTTGAAAGACAAAACACTTATTGATGACTACTGCTTTAAATGGGCTCTGCTGGAAGCTGAGACTACACGTACCAGCGTGTTCTACCACCTACCCAAAGTCCACAAGGACAGACAGAACCCACCTGGACGCCCCATCATTTCTGGATGTGGAGGACCTACAGAGAAGCTGTCCAAACTGGTGGATCATTGGCTGCAGCCATTGGTCTGTGACCTACCGTCATACGTCAAAGACACTACGCATTTTCTGCAGCTAGTGGAACAGTGGAAACACCGCTACGGCCCTCTCCCTCCTGACGCACTCATTGTCACCATTGACGTGGTAGGGTTGTATACCAACATACCCCACGAGGAAGTGTCCACGTCCGTCACTGACATGTTGTCCACGAGACAGCACCTGGTCCGTGAAGCTCCACCCAAAGACTTGCTTCTGAAAATCATCAACCACGTCCTGAAAAACATCTTCCAGTTTGACGGTCAGGTCTACAAGCAGATCTTCGGAACTGCTATGGGGACCCCTATGGCTCCTACGATTGCCAACATTAATTTTCATTGGGTGGCTGGAGAGTGACGTCTTGACCCGTTGTCCTTGGGCCATAGATCCAGAGATTTGGAAAAGATACATTGATGACATCATCACTCTCTGGTTCTGCGGCCAAGATGAACTGGTGAAATTCATGGAGTGGCTGAATGATCAACACCCGAGCATAAAGTTCCCCTACAGCTATGGGAGAACCAGTGTGCCATACCTAGATGTCAGCCTTTCCATCACTTCTGAGGGACTAATGGTCACTGACCTCCACGTGAAGCCCACAGATGCTGCCATGATTCTACCCTTCCACTCATGCCACCTTCGTCACTGTCCTCGTAGCATCGACCCCCTACAGCCAGTGCTTACGTCTGCGTCGCATCTGCTCCGAAGACTTTACGTTCGGACACAGATGTGATGAACTAAAAAAGAAGCTAAAAAAGAGAGGCTATCCCGTAGGACTGACTGAGGCAGCTGTGAAAAAAGTGGCAGCCAGGACTCGAGCACCTACTCTTCAGTATGCTCGAAGAGAAGCCGAGGGTTCAGACAGAGTGCCGTTTGTGATTCGTCACAACCCTGGCAATCCGCCTCTGAGCCAGTGGCTGAAGCAGTTTCTGCCGGTGCTCTACACCAGCACGCGGATGAGACAGGCAGCTCCAAACCCGCCTATTGTAGGAGAAAGAAATTGTTTTAATCTAAGAAAACTGCTGATGCCTTCGACCCTCCCCTTCCCCCGTACTTTGGCTCAGGAGACCAACATCGGATGTCACCCATGCCCCAAATGTGTACTGTGTAAGAGATATCTGCAGGACACTACCGCCTTCCGCAGCGTCATCACTGGCCAGTCTTTCCACATCAGAGACTGCTTGTCGTGCACGTCAACCAACGTCATATACCTCATTGACTGTGAGCAGTGTCACGACAGGCAGTATGTGGGTGAGACTGGCCAGACCATCCGTAGAAGGTTTTACGGACACACACACGCCATCCGCAATGACATAGGCACCCTAGTGGCTAAGCACTTCAGGTCCCCTGGGCATTGCCTATCCCACATGAGAGTGACTGTTATTGAGAAGATCCATGTGGACGATGCTAAAATCCGGAAGCGGAGGGAGAAGTTCTGGCGCTTCAAGCTGCGCACCAACTACCCTGAAGGACTAAATGTGTTTGACTGAGAGTGAGAAAGAGAGAGAGAGAGAGAGAGAGAGAGAGAGAGAGTTAGAGAGAGTTGGAGGGATATAGAGAGATAGAGGGAGAGAGAGAAAGAGAGAGAGAGAGGGAGAGAGAGAGAGAGAGAGAGAGAGAGAGAGAGAGAGAGAGAGAGAGAGAGAGAGAAAACATTCTGGACACTGGACGCTAAGAGAGCTCGGGGTCCTAGTACT
>JAWQFJ010022747.1:0-23686 GCA_034096865.1 Theodoxus fluviatilis | reverse complement strand
TTTGCTTCTGTTATGAGGGTTGTAGTTGATGTTAGTAATAGTGGTTTTGCTGGTGTCTGTTGTGCAATTTTCTGAATGTTAAAATATTCTGTACCAAGCCAAAAAATTTGATTGGCAAAGAAGAAATGTGACTTAAAATTCTGTGTCCTATGGTGTCCTCATGTACATAACAAAAAGTAAATGAGAGAAGCAAAGCTGAGAAAAAGAGTTATTGGAAAAACTTAGAAAACTGTTGTTGGGATTGAAGTCCAGACCTTGGTAGGATATTGCTGTTCTGTGCTTGTCTACCTTGTAGCTGCACTTGTCTGCTTGCAGTTCTGGTCTTCATCTTGACGTGTCGTCTCAGTGCTGACCTGTGTGTCTGTCTTCAGTGGCTTACACATATGTGTGTTTTGTCATCGCCGTCATTCCTCTTTGTCCCTGTGTTCTCGGGCTGTCTGATAGAAGAGTTGCAGCACGGATAGATCAGCATTGGTTTGTGGAGGAAAGAGATTCATATTGACTGGACCAGTGGAAGACGTTACTGCCGAGTTGTAGAGGAGACGATGCAATGTCAATGAAGGTGCTGAAGGAAGCCAACATTTTAAAACAATGTTATTATGGAAACTACACTCTGACATGGCAGAAAGTATTTTACAGTCTTCTCAGATATGCTGTCCCTGTGTGTGAACTGTGTGAACCTTATATGCTTCTCAGAGATTTTGTCAGAAGTCAGAATTCTAATCAGCCCATGCATGTATTCAAATATGTATGTATACACATAATATATATTTGTGTGTTAATATAGTTTTCTAATTAGTTAAAACTCCACAAATGTGATTTTTCTTCTTCTTCTGAGCATTATTAATAGCATTGCATAATGCCTTTTTCTAGAGGCCGCGGCAATTTCCTTGATGTTTTTATCGTGTATATTGATAGTATGCAGTTTATGTGGTTTTGCATGCTTAATGTAATTTTTAGGTACATGTTTTCTTCAGCCCTGTTTAGCTAGTTTTGTGAAAGTGTGATAACCCTAATTTTGGCAGTGTTTGTGCTGCTCTGACCTGATGTAATACCCATTTTCAACTGTCCTCTTGTTGTCTTCATAGTGCACTGCAAGGTATTGATACAAGAGCATGCTTCCATGTGGTGATGTGAATAGAGAGAGATGAAGGCAGGCAGGCATTCAGTTACCAGTGGCTCTGGATCTTCCAGGGTGGTGTACACAGACTGGGTTTGAATGGCCTTATGAAGTCATGGTGCTCCCTGTAACCTTTCCTGGCTGCCCTGGGTTGCTCTCAGCTGCTGGAGTAAGCACACAAAGCCCAGCTGCACAGTTGCAGCTGATGAACAGGACATGAAGTGGCTCTGCCCGTGTGCTTCACTGCCCCTGTCTCTTGTGGTCAAGGCTGATGCTGGAAGTCATCTTCTTTTTTTCCTTCTTCTTTCTCTTCTTTTTCTTCTTTCTCTTCCTTCTTCTTCTTCTTCTTCTTCTTCTTCTTCTTCTTCTTCTTCTTCTTCTTCTTCTTCTTCTTCTTCTTCTTCTTCTTCTTCTTCTTCTTCTTCTTCTTCTTCTTCTTCTTCCTCTTCCTCTTCCTCTTCCTCTTCCTTCTTCTTCCTCTTCCTTCTTCCTCTTCTTCCTCTTCTTCCTCTTCTTCTTCTTCTTCTTCTTCTTCTTCCTCTTCCTCTTCCTCTTCCTCCTCCTCCTCCTCCTCCTCCTCCTCCTCCTCCTCCTCCTCCTCCTCCTCCTCCTCCTCCTCCTCCTCCTCCTTCTTCTTCTTCGTTGAAAGAAAAATTGTATGCACAGATTAATGAAAGATAACTAAAGATGTTGCCTGCTTGGAGGCAGTTATTCTAGAAAGCGCAATAGTTTTATAAGGGAAGTATTTTTTTAGTGGGTGGAAGGTAGGGAGTGGGACTGTTTTTGACTCACATGCGAAGCAAAAGTGAGTCTATGTACTCACCCGATTTGTCCATCCGGGCGTCCGGGCGTCCGTTTAAAACTTTAACGTTGGATTTTTCTCGGAGACTATTAAGTCTATTAACACCCAATTTGGCATGATGGTGTATGATGACAAGGCGTCAAAAACCATACATGGTGACTTGACCTTGCTTCAAGGTCAAGGTCGCAGTGGCCATAAATGTTGTCTAAAAACAGCCATTTTTCACATTTTCTCAATTTTCTCTTAAGTTTTTGACATTGGATACCTGACCTTTACATGGTACATAGGGCAAAGTAAGCCCTATATTTTGATACCAGTTTGGTTGACCTTGCTTCAAGGTCAAGGTCACAGGAGCTCTTCAAAGTTCGATTGTATACATATTTTGAAGTGACCTTGACCCTGAACTATGGAAGATAACTGTTTCAAACTTAATAATTATGTGGGGCACATGTTATACTTTCATCATGAGACACATTTGGTCACATATCATCAAGGTCAAGGTCTCTTTGACCCTTATGAAATGTGACCAAAATGGGGTAGAGAACCTCTAAAAGTGACCATATCTCACGGTAGAAAGTGCCAATAAGCACCATTGTGCTTCCTATGTCTTGAATTAACAGCTTTGTGTTGCATGACCTTGGATGACCTTGACCTTGGGTCAAGGCCACATGTATTTTGGTAGGAAAAATGTGTAAAGCATTTCTTAGTGTATGATGTCATTGCTAGGTGTAGTTGTTTGACCTTGACCTTGAGGATCACCTGAAGGTCATTTCAAGGTCAAGGTCAAGCATGTGAGTCATATGGGCTTTGCCCTTCTTGTTCAGACTTTGAACATGGCAGCGAAGGAGTGGCATAAAAAAAATTCAAACTGTGACTGACTTCTTTCCAACAGGTCAAAACCACATGTCTTGAGATAAATTAACCCTAATTGGTTGAAACCCATTTTGGAAACAAAATAATTGAAACTGAAATTATGTTAATTCTTTTCTTTGAAGTGGTCACTAATGCCCCTTGGGGCTTAATGCCCTGCTTTCCAAAAGTAGTGAGTCTGATAATCTACTTGGAGCTTTGAACCTTAGAAACAAATTATTCAAAAATGAATCTGCTGATTGAAAGGGTGGGTGGAGAAAGAAACCCATTGTGAAGAACTGAGGTTGTTACAACACTTGACATTACCAGAACCAATATCATACACCCACACATTAAACTTCAAAAACTCATTAATTCACTGTTCCCGAGGCTGTCAGAAACTATTTGTATTCAACAAACAAGTCTCACACACACACACACACACACACACACACACACACACACACACACACACACACACACACACACACACAAACACACAATATGCACACCTCTGTAGGCAAGTTGATTCTGTGATGATACATGGTTGAACAGGTAGGGGAAAGCAGGGCATTATAGTGACCACTTTGATGAAAAAATTCAACATTATTTCAGTTTTAGTTATTTTATTCCCAAAATGAGTTTCAACCAATCAAAGTATCTCTCTAGAACAATGCATGGTTTTGACCCAGTCAGAAATAGGTCAATCGCATGCACTTTTCTTTTACACCACTCTTTTGCCACTATGTTGAAAGTCTGAAAAAACTTTGCCTCTTAGTCATCTAATTTTAATGTGCACTTCGTGATCAACAAAGGAACAGGAGGACAGCATCAGTGCTTTCCTAACCCACCAAGGCAAGTAAGTACACATGCATTAATTTCATGATGTTTCCTGTTATACTTCGTGCATTATGTACTGCTTTGGAGAGAAATTTGTGCTGATAATTGAGAGGAACTGTGACTTTTTTGGTGATGATATTTATTCCTCCATTAAAAAATGTCACTGGAGTTTGTTCATTATGATAAGTTTGACACTTACAAAAAAGAGAAAGAAAACAAAAAACAAGATGACTTTCTGTGTTATTACGTTAAGAATATTTCGATGCCTTCCGGCAACTTCTTCAGCAAAGAAAAAAATGGCGTCAAGATGACGTGTAAAAAGAATTACGTCTGCTATGACGTAAGACATTCCCACAGTTGATAAGTTTGATGATATTTCAGCACTGACAAAACTTTCTGACCCTTTATTAATCTTGAATGAGAAAGGCAAAAGCCATGAGAGTCAATCAAAATGTAGTTGGGCTTAATGCCCCACATTTTAGCGTTTTGTTTCTAAAATCAAAATAGTCAAAGTGAACAAGACAAAATAGGACTGATGAAATACACACACATACACACCTCTACTCTAAATTAGCATGTGTTTCTTTTTTCTGCTCCATACACTTATCCTGAAAATGTCAGTAAAAGACTAGTTGGTGCCCGTTTCCCTTCAATTTTCTGTACCTGATTCTGTCAAGCAGTTTTTGCCATATTACTCATAAGTATATACACAGATCAGAAGAAATGAATGGAAACCATATACTTTGTTTGATGAATGGTATCACATGCAGCTTGTTGGGATGCTTTGAGCTGTCAGAGGCTATCAATAATCAGAGCTGCCAAGTGCTACGATTTAGGCGTAGCATGCTACGATTTCGACATGCTTGCTACGATGCTACGATCGTCAGGGAAAAACTACGATTTTTCAAAGACCGTCACGTAGAACACCCCGCCTCGCGTCTGCGCAAAACATCGCCATTTTCGTTTTTGTGCATGTGTGCTACGTCTATTTCTTAAATGCTACTCCAAAAAGCTCTGGATGCTACTCTTTGGCATGATGGTGGGTTGGCAGCTCTGAATAATGCATCGGTGCTGCATCATGTAATTTTGGACCTTGCATCTGTGTGTTGTCAGAAAAATTTGCAGTAAAATAAAAAATATAAAATGTTTTCCTTCTATGTGATTCTATGCATTTGTAAGTTATTTTGTATGTTTTAGATGAGATAAAACTGACCAAAATATGTATTTTATGTTGGGGCCTAATACCCCGACCTCCTGGGGCTTAATGCCCTGGGAGCATGAAGTTTTCTGTAAGAAATACAATTTGTTTTAAGATATATAATAATATAGTTTCGAGTTAACCAAAGAAAGTCAGTATTGGATATTAGTATCCTCAATTTGTTTACTCTTGTTTACTTGATGTAACTTTTGACTGAACAGTATAATTGCCAAAATTAAAAAAGGGGGTGCCTAATGCCCCACTTTATGTCAGCACAATAAGAGTTATTCCAATCCCTGGCTGCATTCTGTCTTGCAGCCTTACTGGCCAGTGTGTCTGCCCAGGCACTTTGGCTGGTGAGGTCTTGTGTCTGGATTGGGTAAGTCTAGGTAGCATAGTTTCTTTCACAGCTTGCACTCTGCACTGTACAGCTTTACCCAGGCACTTTGGCTGGTGAGGTCTTGTGTCTGGATTGGGTAAGTGTAGGTAGCATTGTTCTTTTCACAGCTTGCACTCTGCACTGTACAGCTTTACCCAGGCATTTTGAATGGTGAGGTCTTGTCTTTGGATCGGGTAAGTGTAGGTAGCTTTGTTCGTTTCACAGCTTGCACTCTGCACTGTACAGCTTTACCCAGGCATTTTGAATGGTGAGGTCTTGTCTTTGGATCGGGTAAGTGTAGGTAGCTTTGTTCTTTTCACAGCTTGCACTGCTTTACCCAGGCACTTTGGCTGGTGAGGTCTTATGTCTGGATTGGGTAAGTCTAGGTAGCATTGTTCTTTTCACAGCTTGCACTCTGTACTGTACAGCTTTATCATGTGAATTCCCCCACATCGCTTATGCTGATTAGTTACTAGTCAGATTGTGTGTGTGTGTGTGTGTGTGTGTGTGTGTGTGTGTGTGTGTGTGTGTGTGTGTGTGTGTGCATGTGTGCGTTTGTGAGAGTAAATAGTGGTGTCCAGGCATGTTGTTGAGGGTGCTCTCTTTTGTATATATATCAATGTGTGAGTATTTCAACACTTTTTACTAGCAATGATTTGCATGATGTTCATACGCTCTATGATTAAGTCTTGCCTTAAAGCCAGTGTTCAATAGTGCCAGTCTTGAAAATGTTCAACCTTTTAAGACTGGAAACATTTGCTTTGTTGGCGTTATGATGTGTGTACTCACTAGAGTGCTTGTTGGTATCTTTGATGTGATTTTTCAGCCTCTTATGTGTTGACTTTGCATACTTTCTCATGTAGCAGTGAATATTTATTTTTGCACATTTTATTATCAGACACCCCCACCCCCCCAAAAATGGTTATGGTAACCAAACAGACTTTATTTTTTCCTGCTGACTCTAAACATTTTCCGGTCTTGAGAAAAAAGGAAGATTTTTTTTAAACAGTAAACTCATCTTCCCTGCCCTAAAAAGCACTTGAGGAATCCCCAATTAACATTTTAAAAATTGTTTTCAGCAAAGGAGAAACTTGATTTACATTCAGTCTGGCATCTTCTAAAACAAAACAAAAAAATTTAAAGTTCAGGCCGACCTACGAAGTCCCCCTTTTTTTTGTTGCTATATCAACATAACCACAATTAATTTTTGACTCACATGCGAAGCAAAAGTGAGTCTATGTACTGAGCCGTTTCGTCCGTCCGTCCGTCCGTCCGTCCGGGCGTCTGGGCGTCCGTCCGGGCGTAAAAAACTTAAACGTTGGATTTTTCTCGGAGACTATTAAGTCTATCAACACCAAATGTGGCATGATGGTGTATGATGACAAGGCCTCAAAAAACATACATAGTGACTTGACCTTGCTTCAAGGTCAAGGTCACAGGAGCCATAAATGTGGTCTCAAAAACAGTCATTTTTCACATTTTCCCAATTTTCTCCCACGTTATTGAGAATGGCGACCTTAGCTACAAGTGGTATATAGGTCAAAGCAAGCCCTATCTTTTGATACCAGTTTGGTTGACCTTGCTTCAAGGTCAAGGTCACAGGAGCTCTTCAAAGTTGGATTGTATACATATTTTGAAGTGACCTTGACCCTGAACTATGGAAGATAACTGTTTCAAACTTAATAATTATGTGGGGCACATGTTATACTTTCATCATGAGACACATTTGGTCACATATCATCAAGGTCAAGGTCACTTTGACCCTTATGAAATGTGACCAAAATGGGGTAGTGAACCACTAAAAGTGACTATATCTCATGGTAGAAAGTGCCAATAAGCACCATTGTGCTTCCTATGTCTTGAATTAACAGCTTTGTGTTGCATGACCTTGGATGACCTTGACCTTGGGTCAAGGTCACATGTATTTTGGTAGGAAAAATGTGTAAAGCATTTCTTAGTGTATGATGTCATTGGTAGGTTTAGTTGTTTGACCTTGACCTTAAAGGTCACCTGAAGGTCAAGGTCATATAAAGGTCACGGTCAAGCATGCAGACCTGGCAAATGCTACGCTTTAGGCGTAGCATGCTACGCTTTCGACATGCTTGCTACGCTGCTACTACGCTGCTACGCTTGTCCATAAAAACTACGCTTTTCCCGCGTGCTTGAACTTTTGACCGCGATGGAGAATTTACACACACACAAACCCCCCCCCCCCCCCCCCGCAGCTTATCGCGCCGCCTTCACAGCCTTATCTCCTCCTCCCCCCCCCCCCCCCCCCCCGCTTTCATGCCACCGGGTCAGCTTATCGCGCCAACCTCACAGCCTTATCTCTCCCCACCCTCCACCCCCGCTACGCCTATTCCTTCAATGCTACTCCATATAGCTCTGGATGCTACTCTTTGGCATGATGGTGGGTTGGCAGGTCTGAGCATGTGAGTCGTATGGGCTTTGCCCTTCTTGTTTTGTTTGTTTTGTCTAGTCACTTCTGCCCTTTCTCTCATCTAGATGTCACATGATTTGCTGACTAATCTGTAATAAGTCAAGTTGATGTCCCACAGTCACCTCAGGTTTTTTAATTTCCCGGAGATAATCTCATTTGAACCTTGAAACTTATGCTCTTGTAGATTAGCAATAAATTTATGTTGCATCATGACCAAACTATCTCCCTTGTTTCATTTATTGTAATTACACTGCAGAATATGCTGTATTCAGCTCTGCTGTCAGTTCATTTTTCAGTATCAGCCACAACAGTATCGCTTGCATCAGAGGAGACTAAAATCTGAATGTAGAATTCATGTGAGGAGTGTTAGTGTTTTGAATTTCTCATATTACAGTTAACGCCATGGAGTTGGGAGATTTTCCTTCGCCATAAAGCAACTGGTATTCTAAAGTGTCTTTATGATTAGCTTCTCTAACCTTTCTAAGCAATTTTCTCGGTGTTGCAATAGCTTCAAATGCTTCAAATGTTCGGTCCAACAGGTGACTGGTCATAGCTTCTCTTTTGGTGAAGGTGTGGCTCTAAGGGTGGTACTCACCAAATGATATTGCTTTGTTTTCCAGACAAACATGCATCATTTACTCAGTTGACTTGATCAAGTAACTTCATGAGTTGCAAGGGGGGGGGGTTTCAGTACTTGTATCATAGTTTTAGAATTCAGGATTCCAACTCTTCTCCAACTGTTTACTCTTTTCCACTCTCTTTTAGCAAATTGGTTGGCCCTTCCTTCAGCCTATATCTACATCTCATAAATGTACCAGCATTTGCTCATTTTCTCGAAACAGCATCTTTGTGGTGCATGCTACTCTGTGCCTTTTTGGCTAGACAATGAAGAGTTTCACTTTTTTTGTTTTTGTTTTTTGCAAGGACCCAAAAGATGGAGGGCAAGTGGAGAGAGAAGTGAAAGTGAATGCAGCAGAGGAGCTGTTTGGTCTGGAAGTGAAGGCACTGGAAACCGTCACAGAACTGGCCACCATGCAGCTCAGCTCACTGAGGCCTATCACAGAACTCAGCAGTGGGTTAATGAGATCTTCATAGCTGGTGCTGGAGGCTCCCAGGCCAATCGGGGAACCTTCCAGGGCTCTTTCTGTCAACCACAGAACGTCCAAGGTGATCCAGGGCCCCCCCATGTCTCCCACGAAGAAGCCCAGGACTGCAATACAGGTATGCATGACACGTGTTACATGGCTTTCGTTTTTGCCTGATGTGTGAGCTCACTGGAGTCGTGGCTAAATATTGTGATCGTTCTCCGGGATCGTAAGTTTTTCATGCATTTTCAAAAATATAATAAAGATACAAAGGCATAAGACAAATTATAAATCAAATGAAAGCTTGTTTTTTACTCTTTACATTCAAAGAATGATCTAAGGGATTACAAATGCTAATTATGAATTACACACCATAGAATTGAGTGTGTACATGCACAAAAATGAAAAAGTAGGGGGAAAAATCAGTTCACTAGCTGTTATGGGAAACGTACAAGCGCCTAGAAAATGAGAAACTTTAAATGTCAATATCCAAGTAATGCAAATGTGTATAAACATTTAGTACAGACAACTACAAGCAGATGGAGGCTAGCAATCAACCAAATTAAAGTATTTGTTCATATAATTGGAAGATCAAACGTTTTGCAGTACGCTTTCCCGCCTTTTTTGTTAACATACAATACACACCACATGCACAAAGGTTACGATTTCCGATCATCAGTCGAAACTATACTAAAGGGAAGTAAATCTGCTTGCAAATTCCTTCATCTATATACTTACTTACTTACTTACGCCTTTGACCCCTCCTGGGGCATAGGCCACAAACAAGGGTTCTCCATCCATCCCGGTCCTGAGCAATCTTCTCCAACTGTCCCCAGGAGTGGCCTGTTCTCTTGACATCGGCATCCAGGTCTCGGCGCCAACTGTTGCAAGGTCTACCTCTTTTTCTCTGCCCTTGTGGGTTTCATGAAATTGAAAGGGACTGTCTGGCGGTGTTTGAGACCGGTTTGCGTAATGTGTGCCCTAACCATCTCCAGCGCCTTTGAATGATCTCTTGGTCTGCTGATTGTTGGTTTGTGCGTTGCCAGAGCTCCTCATTGCTGATCTTTTCAGGCCATCGTATCTGTAGAATGCGGCGCAGACACGAGTTGATGAATGTCTGGATTTTCTTGTTGGTGGTTACAGTGGTCCTCCATGTTTTGGTGCCATAGAGCAGAACAGACTTAACATTGGTGTTGAAAATCCTGATCTTTGTTTTGATGGACAGGTCTCTTGAACTCCAAATGTTTTCAGTTGGAGGAAGGCTGTCCTGGCTTTTCCAATTCTTGCCTTCACATCTGCGTCGGTTCCACCTTTCTTGTTGACAAAGCTGCCAAGGTAGGTGAAGTCGTCCCCTTCTTCTAGCGCTTCGCCATTCAGTGTGATGGGTGATGTGTTGGTAGAGTTGACTTTCAGGAGCTTGCTCTTCCCTTTGTGGATGTTGAGGCCCTCATCTATATAGGCTAACAAGATTTACCTTCCTTAGACTGATATAGCGAAAGGGAGAACTTTGCAATCGCATCGCAAACAATCTCGCGATACGACTCTGGCAGGAGGACGCCTATCGCGATATTTTTCGCGATAGACTCCAGTGAGTTAAGGGCTGCCTTGTGACCCCCAAAAATTGAAGGTTATCATCGAAGCACATGTTGCTTTATTGTATGATTTATATAGATGTGCTCAGAAGCATATTTTGTCCTCTGTGTGTGTGTGTGTGTGCTTATATGTATGTGTGCGTGCGTATGTGTGTGTGTGTGTGTGCGTTTCTGAGTATGTGTGTGTATGTGTGTTGCTATGTAAGGCCCCCCAAAACAATTTTGTATGTAGGGCAAAGCCATTTTTGAGGGCCAAAGCAAATGGGGTATTTCTGACCACTTCTTGACTCATTGAGTCTAGAAAGTACCAGCAGGTATGTGTATTATTATGTGTGGCATGGGCGCCCCCCCCCCCCCCCCCCCCCCCCCCCAATATAGTTGTGGTTATGGTAACCTGACTGTAATTTACCATTTGCAACATGCACCAAAGAAGAACAGTGTTCTTTCTATCATTGTTTGAATACTGAAGGAGTGGAATCCACCAAAATTCACTGACAAAGGAAAGTTCAGTATGGTGATTCTTGTCTGTCACTATCACAAATGTGACATTACTACTAGCATGTCCAATTTGCCGTCCAACAGCGGAGACAAATTGAAAAAACGAAATGTTCATCCCTATTGAAGCCACGTACAAAAAAGAACATAGTCTTTTTTACTAAAAAATCACACCTACTTAATGAGAAATGGACAAGGATTCGATATCTATGCTTTTTTGACTCACATGCGAAGCAAAAGTGAGTCTATGTACTGAGCCGTGTCGTCCGTCCGTCCGGGCGTCCGTCCGTCCGGGCGTCCGTCCGTAAAAAACTTAAACGTTGGATTTTTCTCGGAGACTATTAAGTCTATCAACACCAAATGTGGCATGATGGTGTATGATGACAAGGCCTCAAAAAACATACATAGTGACTTGACCTTGCTTCAAGGTCAAGGTCACAGGAGCCATAAATGTGGTCTCAAAAACAGTCATTTTTCACATTTTCCCAATTTTCTCCCACGTTATTGAGAATGGCGACCTTAGCTACAAGTGGTATATAGGTCAAAGCAAGCCCTATCTTTTGATACCAGTTTGGTTGACCTTGCTTCAAGGTCAAGGTCACAGGAGCTCTTCAAAGTTGGATTGTATACATATTTTGAAGTGACCTTGACCCTGAACTATGGAAGATAACTGTTTCAAACTTAATAATTATGTGGGGCACATGTTATACTTTCATCATGAGACACATTTGGTCACATATCATCAAGGTCAAGGTCACTTTGACCCTTATGAAATGTGACCAAAATGGGGTAGTGAACCACTAAAAGTGACCATATCTCATGGTAGAAAGTGCCAATAAGCACCATTGTGCTTCCTATGTCTTGAATTAACAGCTTTGTGTTGCATGACCTTGGATGACCTTGACCTTGGGTCAAGGTCACATGTATTTTGGTAGGAAAAATGTGTAAAGCATTTCTTTGTGTATGATGTCATTGGTAGGTTTAGTTGTTTGACCTTGACCTTGAAGGTCACATGAAGGTCAATGTCATATAAAGGTCAAGGACAAGCATGTGAGTCGTATGGGCTTTGCCCTTCTTGTGTTTTTGTTGATCTTGTGTAGGGGATTCAATTCGTGATTTAATGCGAATTTTTCAGCACGTTTGCGTCGCGCAGAATGGCACCATTTTCGCGCCTACTTTTGAAAACTGGTCAACGTCAAATCGCTTTTCCCGCTCAGTTACTTTACAAACAATGCTGAAAGTTGCAGGATCGGCAGAGGAATGAATGCTCATTTGAACAGTGGGTAGAACATGTATTTCCATCCATCTCACCTAAATATATCAAGGTAAGAAAACAGCAGTTTAACTTGTTTTTATGATGTAAGGAATTATATGAAATTTATTCACCTCCTACACTCAGATTAATATTCTCTGTTCATTGCTGATCATGCTGCTGTCAGTAGTAATCTTTTACGTCGAACGAAGAGACGGGACGGCGTGTTTAAAGTGTGCTACCCTTCACAGAGTCTGCCAACAGTTTATCATCATTTGAGCGCGGCATGAAACCACAAATTCCACTTTGGCTGACAAAGAAGGGAAACCTATTTAACGAATTCACCTCGCACATTCAAATTTGACATCTTCAGTCAATTTTTAACATGGTGATATCAATACAAATTTTTTTTTACTGAGCGTAGAGACGGGATGGCATGTTACTACCCTTCAACTTCTCTACCTCGCCAAGTGATTCCCTGTCTTTTCTACTTAAGCAGATGAACAGCGTGTTTACCTTCCACCCGGAATCTCTACGGGTCGTCTCCTGGACTGGCGCGCATGGAGGTAAGAACTGTAATTGACGTTTCTCAATGACACAGTAAAGTGTATCAAGCTGATTCACCTGTTTCGACAGATTTAGAATCTTCTCAACTTGCTGATGTCATTTGTTTTTCTTCTACATTGATGATTGAGCGGATAGCCGGGATGACGTAAGCGTACAATTCACAGGGTTTGCCAATCGACTTGCGGTTTGGCTCGCGATGGCTGAAAGACTACAAAACCTGACTCAAGTCGGCAACAGACCAGAAACATGACAACATATTATTGTAAACACTGCAGCTGTTTATACTTCATTTGCTCTGTTTACATTGACTCATTGCGCTCGATGCACTTTCATCCCACTACTTAGTCAATCGCAGTGTCGCCACTCCAGACATCATGTTGTTATTAAATAAATGCTTATGAATTTCTTTTGCTGAAAATCAATCACTTATCATAGGATTCGGAGTCACACAGTTGTGTCAGTGAATGAACGTCCAGGCCGAAATGTGGAACAAACGCCATGATCTATTCAGTGAATCCTAGCTCCCACTTTGTGACCAGGTGCTTGACTACTTGCTGCATTAGTGTCAGTCTACCTTTGTTTTAACCATCATGATGATAACACTGTGCTCAGGTTTCATCTGAGTTCAGATAATCGATCTGACACTGAAGCAAAAAATCTTACTGGTTCTATTGCCGCACTAGATGTATATTCTCCATTCACTGGTGTACCTATGTGCTTGCGAAAAAACTTCGAGTCATTCGACTACGCTGAGATCTGTCTCTCTTGATTTGACAGTGTGGCGTTGGCATGCGAGAAGCATACATGTAGACCTACATGTATATATCAGTCGGGGCTAAGCTTAATCGAGTATCCGACCACAGACTTTGGGCACAAATGTTCTGTTTCAGATGATTGGATAACTAGTGGCACGCACATTGTTTAAAGTTAAACTTAACTGCCTTACTCATTTTGGTCGAGCTTATTTCTTGAGAGAAAAAAACTTTGTGTAGTAATGCAGCCAAAAATGGTGTGACAGTAATGTAAGAAATTAGGAAATGTTGTTGCAAAAACTTAGCAAGTTTGTAGGAGCTCTGCTACACACACACGCACACAAAATATATATCCTACACCTTATCAGCAGTACATTGATGGGTGAGGGGATAATACTTTCTGTTTTTGTTTTGCTGCAGCAGTTTGTGTGTGTGTGTAGTGACGGTATCTTGCTTGCACATCCCTTCACATTCTACAAGTATGTTTTGTGTATATTTCACTTAAGCTTGAATCATCATGACATGTATTTGCAGTTTCCCTATACATTCAACTGCTGCATCACATAACTTAATTCAAGTACTGATCTCTGCATGCATTACTTGTTGTTGTTGTTGCTGCTGTTGCTGTTATGTTTCATGAATAAATAAGTAAGTAAATAAGTGAATGAATGAATAAATAGATAAATATATACATGTTTTAAATTTACTGAAGATATCATATTACTTATATCAACATTGCATTTTGCAGGGGGTCCTTGACTGCTTGGGATGCAAGTTCAACAAAAGTCATGGTGAAATCTTGCAGCCTCCTCATGTCTCTGGAGAGGAGGGAAGCCTTGAGGAAGATTTTCTGCATTTCCTGGCTGTGAACCTACTGATAACTTTACTGTTTTGTGATAATGACTATGAAGTAATACTGACACAACATGTCTTCAGCCCCGTACGACGATTTCATTTTGATTCAAGGCCTAGTGCTAATTGTTTTGATGGTCTGGTCTCAGTGTCACAAAAATGTGATGATTTAATCAATCACTGATTTAAAAAATAAGTACGTTGCCCTATATTGATCGACATTCTGAGTGAAATGGATCTATTTCACTGTCCCGCCCGGCGAACTTGTTGCCGGCTGTATCGAGCTTGTGTGTTCGTGTAGGCCTACTCAAAAGTCAAAATCACAGTCGTCTCCAAACAAGGAATAATCAGAGTAAGGGGGAAAAACATTTCGTTTGTTTTGTTTTGTTCTTGCAGCACTTCAAAGATGGTGTGTAGGTCTGTGACTGTCTGTCTCTCTGTGTTGTGTGGTGTGTAGGTCTGTGACTGTCTGTCTCTCTGTGTTGTGTGGTGTGTAGGTCTGTGACTGTCTCCATGTGTTGTGTGGTGTGTAGGTCTGTGACTGTCTGTCTTCATGTGTTTTGTGGTGTGTAGGTCTGTGTCTCCATGTGTTTTGTGGTGTTTAGGTCTGTGACTGTCTCCATGTGTTGTGTGTAGGTCTGTGACTGTCTCCATGTATTGTGGTTTGTAGGTCTGTGACTGTCTCCATGTGTTGTGTGGTATGTAGATCTGTGTCTGTCTATCTCCATGTGTTGTGTGGTGTGTAGGTCTGTGACTGTCTCCATGTGTTGTGTGTAGGTCTGTGACTGTCTCCATGTATTGTGGTTTGTAGGTCTGGGACTGTCTCCATGTGTTGTGTGGTGTGTAGTTCTGTTTCTGCCTCTCTCCATGTGTTGTGTGGTGTGTAGGTCTGTGACTGTCTGTCTCCATGTGTTGTGTGGTGTGTAGGCCTGTGACTGTCTGTCTCCATGTGTTGTGTGGTGTGTAGGTCTGTGACTGTCTCCATGTGTTGTGTGGCGTGTAGGTCTGTGACTGTCTCCATGTGTTGTGTGGTGTGTAGGCCCCAAGCTAAAAGACACATTTTGGTATGATTTATCTCATAGAAAACATAGAAATTAACTTATAAATGCATTTAATCACAGAAGGAGAAAAAAAATCAAAATCGTAATTTTAATGTTAATGTTTCTGCCAGTGCACAGAAGCAAGGTCTGAAATGACACGAGGCAGCCCCATTGGTAGCATCTGACAGCTCGACCAACCTTGGCCATGTTATTGGTATAACACTGAGAGCCTAGCAGTCAGTAGATCCTGACATAAGGGGATCATTCAGCCACTCTATCCTTATGCTGTATTTGAAATGATGTGCTAACAAGTGTAGAACTGCTGACTCTTCTAAAACTCCACCACAAATTTGCCACCAGAAAAACTTCTTTGTTTGATGTTGTAAAAGTAAACCAGAGGTAACAGATAATAGCTATTTGCCTCAGGTCTGTGACTGTCTGTCTCCATGTGTTGTGTGGTGTGTAGGTCTGTGACTGTCTCTATGTGTTGTGTGGTGTGTAGGTCTGTGACTGTCTCCATGTGTTGTGTGGTGTGTAGGTCTGTGACTGTCTCCAAGTGTTGTGTGGTGAATAGTATTATATATATTATTAATGATTTTTTAAATTCTTATGTGTTCATTATTTTGATTTTATTCTTTCTTTTATTTTAAATTTTTGTTTTGCAACTTCTTGTGCATGACTATTGAGTGTTCCAGAAGAAAAATAATAAACAAGAAAACTGTTCATAAAATATACCTCTTTGTTACATGTACTTGGTTAATTGGTTAATGCATGGATGTGCATGTTGAAACAAAATAGAACAACAAACAGTACAGATTTACACACACACAAAACCAGTTGGAAAAAATGTTGTACTGCAGGTATCTTTCAATTTTTTTTTTCTCGTGTTTAGAAGTTTGTGCTGGTGCAACAAGAAATACAAAAAGTGCCAGAGGAGTACAAAGCACCTTGGAAATAACTAGTGGCAGTTAACTTCAAACAACAATTTGTAGGGCTGATCAACATTGTGCTAAGTGACTAACTGTGAGAACTGGTTTGCCTGTGTCTCACTATATGATGTGTGTGAACTTGTGTGAAATAATTGAAAGATACCTGCAGTACAACATTTTTGCAAAACAAAAAATAAAAATAAAAGAAAGAATAAAATCAAAATAATGAACACATAAGAATAAAAAAAGAATAATAATATATATAATACTATTCACCACACAACACATGGAGACAGACAGTCACAGACCTACACACCACACAACACATGGAGACAGTCACAGACCTACACACCACACAACACATGGAGACAGTCACAGACCTACACACCACACAACACATGGAGACAGTCACAGACCTACACACCACACAACACATGGAGACAGACAGTCACAGACCTACACACCACACAACACATGGAGACAGACAGTCACAGACTGTTTCGTTCCTTACGCGTCTGTGGTGATGCGGAATCAAGGAGAGAGAGATGGCGAAACGTCCGTTTAGTGTACCTGCTTTATTCAACTGATTACATGACGTAACGGGAAAGTATGACGCGCAGGGGAGACATGAGGAGCTGAATGGGCGGAGGGAGATAACTCTTCTTTGCTTTCTAGCTACACTTAACATCCTCCCCTTCAA
This sequence comes from Theodoxus fluviatilis, assembly GCA_034096865.1. NCBI lineage: Eukaryota > Metazoa > Mollusca > Gastropoda > Cycloneritida > Neritidae > Theodoxus > Theodoxus fluviatilis. The sequence goes on along the minus strand of JAWQFJ010022747.1, from coordinate 6,794 downwards.
GATAATGGACACTTGATTATTAATTTCCTATGCATGGATGCAATATGAAGACTAGAGTCTTTGGTCGAAATTGCCACTCTGATGATTACATAAATTTTGAACACTCAGAACAGTTCATGTTGTCGGACGGCATGGTCGGTAGTTGGACCTGGGCGGAATGCTGCTTCTGAGCCTGGGCTCACAGTAGCAGAAGATGGAGTTGTTGCTTGAGTGTGAGGTCTCTCAGGCAAACGGCAGGAATGAGGTCAGAGGTCAAAGCGTGCAGTGGGTTTGGTCAGTCGCCCAGACCGTAGTCTCACTGGAGTTTGAAAGATGGGTATGCGACTGCTTCTCTTCCTTGCTGGGGCAGTGGCAGGTGGATGGGGTGCATCAGGTCGTTGTGTCATCTGGGGAGCGTGTTCATGGGACGGGCTAGCTTTGTCTCTAGGGGCTTCCTGGTTTCCAGTTACAGGAGTAAGCGCTCGAGGTGACTGGGTATCAGCAGGTTGTTTGCTGGGGACATCTGAGCTGAATGTAAAGTATGAAGGCTTGCTTTGGGTGGTGCCATGTTTGCGGAGCCGAAGGTGAAATCGGTTTCTTGTGTATTTTCTTCCTCCTTCTGTGGTCACTTCATATGTCCTTTTCCCCAGTTGATTTGTGACAGTGGCAGCCTTCCAGTGCGAGGACTGGTTGTCAAGGGGCTGCATTCTCACAGCGTCGCCGATGTGCAGTGCTGGCAGCTCTCGTCTGCTATTGTTGATGTGGTCTGCGATGCTCTGTCGTTTTGTTGTTTTGAGTCTTGCCGATTTGTTACCATCTTGGGGTGTTTGTTTGAGCTTGGATGGGATGCAGGGTAGATGTGAATTTGTTCGTCGACCGAACATTCGCTGTGCAGGACTGTTTTCGAGGCCTTCGGTTGGGGTGTTGCGTAGGTTGAGCAGTCCGAGGTATGGGTCTTCATGAGATACTCTGCACTTCTCAAAAAGGCGCTTGATGATCTTGACTGCAGATTCCGCTTCCCCGTTAGCCTTGTGATTTCCTGGGCTGGATTTGATGTGCGTGAAGTTCCAGTCCTTGGCAAACTTTTTGAAGGTTTCAGATGTGAATTGTGACCCGCTGTCACTGATGACAGTTTGGGGCACTCCATATCTGGCAAAGTGGTGTTTCAGTTTGGTCACCACTGTCGAGGTGGTTGTGTCGGGCAAGAAGTCAACTTCAGTGAAATTGGTGTGATAGTCACTGGTGACGAGATATTGTCTGCCTTGCATTTGCAGGAGGTCTGTGCCTATCTTTTCCCACGGGCGAGGTGGTATGTCATGGAGCAGGATGGGTTCGGGGCTCTGTTGACACATGGACGAGGCGCAGGTGTCACATGACTCCACGTAGCGACGGATGTCCGTTGTCATGCCGGGCCAGTAGATGAGGTCTCGTGCCCGTCGCAGGCAGGAATTGATACCCATATGGCCGGCATGCACCTTCTGCTTCATCTCGTGTCGCAGCGATGTGGGTATGACTATTCTGTCGCCACGGAGGATGACTCCATCCTGGACAGTCAGTTCATCCCTGTAGCTGAAGTATGGCAAGAGGGAAGGAGGGCACTTTCGTCTATCATCAGGCCAGCCGGTCCTGATGATGCTTGCTAGGCAGGAGAGAGTCTTGTCGGTTTCTGTTGCTGAGCGTATCTGAGAGAGGCGGTCAGCGTTGACAGGACTGTGCTGCAAATTGTTCACCGTGACTCTTTCTTCTGTGACAGTGTCAGGGAGTGGGGCACGGGACAGGGCGTCCGAAAGGTGGAGCTCCTTGCCAGGTCGGTAGACAAGGTCGAAGTTGTACACTTGTGTACGGAGCAAGAGAGACTGTAGGCGCTTGGGTGCTTTTGAGAGCGGTTTCCTGGCGATGGCAACGAGAGGTTTGTGGTCAGTGACGACAGTGAGATTTCTCCCGTAGGTGTAGTGGTGGAACTTTTCCAAGCCAAAAACAACAGCGAGCATTTCCTTTTCCAGCTGTGCATAGTTCCTCTCGCTAGGAGACAGAGAGCGACTTGCGAAAGCGACAGGTTTGCCATCTTGGAGCAGTGCAGATCCCATGCCATAGTCACTGGCGTCGTTCTCCAGAGTCAGTTCTTTGGAGGGATCGTAGTAGTGCAGAGTTGGTGCTGAAGTGATTGCTTGCTTTGTTTTCTTGAAGGCGTTGTCTTGAGCAGGAGACCATTGCCATAGGACGTCGTTTCTCAGAAGGTTGGAGAGCGGGTGAACTAAGTCAGTCAGGTGGGGAACATATCGTGCCAGGTAGTTCACCATTCCGAGAAATCTGCGGAGTTGTTCTACATTGGCAGGAGGTGGGAGGTCAGTGATGGCTCGAACCTTCTCCGGGTCAGTTTTTAGTCCCTCTTTGGAGATGATGTGGCCCATGTAGGAGATTTTCTCCATCCTGAGTTCCAGCTTGTCTCGGTTCAGCTTGATGCCTTTCTCAGCACATCTTTCCATAAACTTGTTGAGGTTGCAGTCATGTTCAGCCACAGAGCGGCCGTGGATGAGAACGTCGTCTGCGATGCACACGACACCGGGTAGCCCGTGGAGTGCTTCAAGAAGTTTTCGCTGGAAGATTTCTGACGAGACAGAAGTGCCAAATGGAAGTCGGAGCCAGCGATATCGTCCGAAACAAGTTTGAAAGGTCGTCAGCATACTGGACTCAGTGTCGAGATGGACGTGCCAGTATCCAGAAGAGAGGTCTGCCTTTGAGAAGACAGTGGAGTTGCTGAGCTCATGAAGGCTGTCGTCCAGAGTCGGAAGAGTGTAGTGCTCTCGCAAGAGTGCCTTATTAAGTTCCCTGGGGTCTATGCATACTCTTAGTTCTCCAGACTTTTTCTCTGCAATCACCATCTGGCTCACCCAAGGAGTTGGGTCGTCAACAGGTGTGATGACGCCGAGTTCGGTGAGTCTGGTCAACTCTTTCGCCAGTTTCGGCTTGACGGCGACAGGGACTCGTCTGTGGGGCATAATGGTTGGCTGTACAGATGGGTCAGTGTTCAGATGATGTGTGCCAGGGAGGGTGCCAAGAGATCCATCGAAGACTGCTGGATGCTTGGTCACTATGTCGTCAGGGCAGACGGCGGCAACTCGTTCGAAGTTTTCTTCATTTACAGTGACTAGTTGCATTGCTTGGCAGGTTTCCAGACCTAACAGGAGCAGAGAGAGAGTCAGGGCACACGACAAAGTGGTATGAGGAGTGTCGCTTGGCTCTGGTTTGTCAGACCTCCACTGGTCTCTCGTCTCCTCCTTCTTTTATCTCCTCTTTCTCCCCCCTCTTCCTCTCTTTTTCTATTTCTGTTATTTTTCCTTGTCGGATAATCAACAGCCAAGTTGAGTACGGCGTTATCCACTCATAGCGATCCATTGGTAGTTACTTCGCATGATTCGTTATGTACACCATGAGAACAGGTAAGTTCCCACGAATTTGATTCAGTTGGGATGTATTGATTTGTACGCACGAACTACGTCACAGTACCCACCACGATGTGTTACCACTACACTTGAGGCACACACTGACGTCCGTATTATGTACTATTATTTTGATTATGATTGTTCTATTTTATACTACTACGCCTTTAGTTCCCATTACGTTTAACTAACTTTTTCTCACCACCTTTCTACCGTACTCTTATTGTTCACACTTTCATTTTAGTTTGCCTAGTTGATTGCTGTAAACAAACAGACGTGTTGTCACTACAATTATTCTACACTGTGACACAACAACCGTTGAGCATGTGTGTATGATGACAAACAGTATAGAGAGTAAAGACACAGAAGACTGTTTGATGAGCCAACAACGATAGAGACATGAAGAAGAGACAAGATATGTAACAGAGATTCTTTTGGCAAGCTTAATGAGACAACACGTGTTAATTACTGATAGTCATGAGATGATGGGTTCGGTAAAAAGGTGGCAGACGGATAGATAGATTGTTTGATTGATTAAACTTTATTTTTCAAGGGAAATACATGAATTAGGCATAACTGCCTATCTTACATCCAGCCCTTGAAAAAACAAGAAAACAAACCAACAAATCCAATCCCATTTCATTGCTCACCGCGCTGACGAGTGACTCGCCCTCTGATTTCAAAAAGCATCGTGACCCAGACGTGTTTGACTAATGCGCTGGCGTTGTGTGCTGTGGGAAAGACGAGAACAGGCCCATGGTCTTAAGGGGTCACCGTACTGTAAATGCTATAAACGTGACGGTGCATGCCCAAGATAGGTTTCGATATTCCAGTGATGTAAAGAAGAAGAAGAAGAAGAAGAAGAAGAAGAAGAAGAAGAAGAAGAAGAAGAAGAAGAACGATAGCAAGTTGAAGTAAGTAACGACATCCAAGCACATAGAGAGTGAAGAAGAGCGTTATAGAGATGTAAGCACTGACGAAAGAAGATTGCAGTGGTTTTGCCTTTGTCAGCTTATGCCAGTGTCAGTTGTGTGTCGCTGAGGTATGTAGCAGAGTTCTAGGACGTGCTGAGGACTTTTTATTCTTCGACTGAAATCTTGCAGGGGCCAGTTTGTGCACGGCGTCGGAAGTCATGGCCTGGTGATGTTGGGTGGCATGTTCAGCGGCCTTGGCCAGATCGATGCACTTTTCGAGAGTGAGGTGTCTCTCTCGGAGGAGTGCAGCTTGAACCGAAGAGTCCTTCACTCCAAGCACGAGTCGATCTCTAAGGATACTGTCCTTGCAGGTGGGACAGAAGTTGCACGTTTTCAGAAGGTTCCTGAGAGTAGAGAGAAACGTGTCGAATTTTTCACCGTCATGCTGGTTGCGTTGATGAAATTTAAAACGTTCATAGGTTTCATTGATTTCACCAATGGCAAATCGGTCGAATTCTTCAATGATTTCCGTGACAGTGCGGTTCTCCTCGGGAGTCGCAAAACGGAAGCCATTGTAGACGCGTAGAGCATCGTCACCGAGTGAGTGGAGTAGTAGTGCCACTTGGTACGTCTGAGTGTGCTCCGACAAGTTGGTCAGGGTAGAATATAGATTCCACTTCTGTTTAAAGAGCTTCCAGTTGTCAGGAGCGTTGTGTTCAACATCAAAGGGCGGAGGTGGGCGGATGCCTGGGACGCTTGGTTTAGGAGCAGTCGGCAAGGCAGGGTCGGGAGCGCGTGAGTCGGCAGGGACAGACATCTAGGATTTTCGGCGAGGCGAAACTTTTCAACGATCAAACACTCGGAGAATCAGGAGACGAGGAATTGAGAAGAGAAAAAAAATGAGCCTACTGTAGTGAAGCCGTGGGCAGGAAGCGAGGTTCATCAGCTGCCACCATGTTTCGTTCCTTACGCGTCTGTGGTGATGCGGAATCAAGGAGAGAGAGATGGCGAAACGTCCGTTTAGTGTACCTGCTTTATTCAACTGATTACATGACGTAACGGGAAAGTATGACGCGCAGGGGAGACATGAGGAGCTGAATGGGCGGAGAGAGATAACTCTTCTTTGCTTACTAGCTACACTTAACACAGACCTACAAAACACATAGACACAGTCACAGACCTAAACACCACACAACACAGGGAGACAGTCACAGACACGTGATGCGGCAATTTACGTGTAAACACCTGTTGGCCAGGGATTACGTATCACAACACCTGAATGATTTGCTGTGTATTTGCGGGTAGAAACATATCACAACAACGCTGTTCCATTAGGCGCTCTACTTTGAGCACTGTATCAGGCACCTGTACAACAGTGCCGCGTGATTGTGTTGACGTTCAGCTACTTCGCTGGGCGATTGCAGGCTTTTAACCAGCGAAGGCAACGATCTAGATGGTACATATACTTTCCCGGTTTCACAAATGGAATGAATTTGACGCCAACACAGCGTTCAGGGTATATCTATCATCCGTTTTACTTTGTCCCCAAGCACATCGCTTGTTACTCGGCATTCTGAAAGATGCCCGGGAATCTGTTCTCTCAAACAAGGGAAGTAACTCCCAGAGCCTCGATATGTGCATGAGGTCCATTCTGTCGCAACATTTCTCTGTTCAAGGTCGATCATGCCTTCACATCGTAAGTTAGCATGAGAATCCTGGAGAAAACGTGGCAGAAGTTGTGAAAACCATTCTTTGCCAAGATTGAATGATCAATTGAAGTACTCTGCAATTTCAATCAAATGGCGAACCGTCTGAGATGTATGTCGTGGCGTCTGTAAATTATCTTTGTCTCGAACCTTGAAAATCCCACGTGGGGTTTTAGTCGACGCACAATCATACAATGTCCGCCACTCTTTCAGACCACAAATTATCTGTGAATCTCCACACCGTGAAAATGTACTTCCGCTGAGTGCACATCGATTTTTAAAATTTTTTAATATTTTTTTTAAACTTTAAGTGTGGACTCTGAAACGATAAAGTCTTTCAATCTCCGCACATGTGAAAGTCCAAGTAGCGAGATAGACTCTGCCATAATGGCGTTCTTTGTCCCGTTGTGCTATGCACAGCATCAACACACAACTACACGAAAAGAAAAACCGAAGACCCAATAAAAGTTTGATCGAAAAGACCATAAGTACTCGCCGTTTATATCCTGTAGGCAGATCGTCTCGTCCTCAGATCCTCTTCCTACCAAAAACCTTTGAGTTGCTGCCAGTCCTCCCTGGGACAATTCACAGACCTGTTTACCCCCCAAAACCCTTATGAGGAAGATTTGATAAATAACCAGAAAAATGCGGAAGGTTTTGATCTTCAAGAGGAAGATTTCGATTTTTTCAGCGAAATATCGGCCGGAAGATCGTCCGTAAAAGCGGAGACTCGGACTCAAAATCAGAAGATTTCC